>CM046863.1:41769552-42073300 GCA_025617745.1 Heliocidaris erythrogramma
TGGGTCTTTAGGGAATAAATGTAGACTGACACCCTCCTTTGTGGTGTTACTGCAACCTGCAACAACGCAGCGTTGCGGCATACTTCGCTTTAGAGGTGGTTTTCGAGGTGGTATACACAACAGCAAGTTAGTTTGCACATGTAATACATAGGCAATATTGTAAACAAGCATCGGCAATGTCGGTTTGTGACGTCACACGTCAATCATGCTCGCGGAAGGCGAATTCGGGGTTTAAAAGGGGGCGGAGCTTAGCAGACTGTTTTGGACATGAATACCTGGGGGAAATATTATTTTAAAAATATCTTGATACGTATTTATTGCAAACGGATGTGATTTTTCAATTTAGATGAGATGCATGTACAAAATACCAAGAATTATAATTTCATAACAGGGGGCCTTTAAAAGAACTCAAAAATTTGCACCTGCATAAATCTACGGGGTTTCACGATATCAGTTCAAATTTATTAAAATTGGGCGCGCCAATGATTTGTTCTAGTTTGACGTCTATTTTTAACTCTTCCCTAAAGAATGGGAAAATACCAATTGAATTTAAGCAAGCAAGAGTTACGCCTCTGTTTAAAAGTGGAGATAGGACGGAATGTAATAATTATAGGCCTATAAGCGTTATTCCGGTGTTTATGAAAATCTTGGAACGGGCCGTCCACAATCAATTGGTGACTTATCTTTCTGAAAATGATTTTTTAGCACAGGAACAATCAGGTTTTAGAAAGGGGCACAGCACCCATACCGTTTTGACTTATTTTTCTAATTTTATTTATAAATCCATGGATAATGGGTGTTACGTTGGCGCAGTGTTTCTTGACCTGCGCAAAGCCTTTGATTCGGTGAACCATCCTATTTTATTACGCAAATTGTTTTTATATGGAATTCAACAAAATGAATTGATTTGGTTTCAACAATATCTTATTGGTCGTCAACAAAAAACAGTTTTGGGCAGGGGTGAGTCTGGCTGGGGAATGTTGACTACTGGTGTTCCACAGGGCTCCATTTTGGGACCTTTGCTTTTTTCCCTCATGATTAATGATCTCCCCAGTGCGATTAAAAAATGCAAAATTATCCTTTATGCAGATGACGTAGTATTGTTTTATTCTAGCAAAGATTTATTTGAAATAGAGGAATGCTTAAATTCTGATTTATCTCTTGTTCAAAACTGGTTTAATTTAAATAAATTAGTCGTCAATCCGATGAAATCCCATTTTATGTTATTTGGATCACAGTAAAAATTGTCAAAAATAACTAATGATTTGAAAATTCTTTTAGATGACTATCAAATTGAAAAATTATCGTCTCTGCAGTATTTAGGTGTTTGGCTCGACCCAGTTCTGAGTTGGAGAGAACATGTCGAAAATACAAGTAAAAAGATTGCAAAAAGGATAGCTTTGCTAGGTAGATCAAAAAAATATTTACCTATTGCTGGCCTGAAATTGTTAGCAAATGCTTTGATTTTACCCTTATTTCAGTACTGTTCCAACGCGTGGTCAAATTGTCACCTAAATGTTAAAAGCATACTTATTAAACAACATAAAAGAATGGGTCGTTTAATTTTGGATGTTCCAACACGCACCCCAACTTCATTAGTATTAAATAAATTAAAATGGGTCTCCATTTTCGACAGATGGAAATTCCACCAGTGTAAGATGGTTTTTCAGGCTATCAATGATCTAGCTCCTCGGTATATATGCAATTTGTTCCGTAAACTGTCTAATGTTCATTCACATGGAACACGCACCTCAAGAAATAATTCAGTTATACTTTTACCTGTAAAAACTGAGATGGGTAGATCTAGTTATGTTCACTCTCGTTCTGTCATGTGGAATAGCTTACCTAATTATGTTAAAAATTCACACACCATTTTACAATTTGTTAATACCTTTTGGCATTCTGTTAAAATTAATTCCCAAAATAATTTAATTTTGTAGTTTACTGTTACTCTAATTTTATTGTATGTATATTTTCATTTGTACTTTTGCTGTTTATGTATTTTTGTTGTAGGGCCCCAGTGAAAAACAGTGCATTGATCACTGACTGGGCAACCCTACTAAAATAAAACGAATAAATAAAATAAATAAATAAAAGATATACTCCTGCCAAACTCGCTGCCAGAATAGTTTCGAAACCTAGTTCCAACTCGCTTCTATCTCGTGACTATCTGCGTTCAGACAGCATTTGGTCTTAAAACTATCTGGTCATGACCAAAATAGTCTCGAAACCTAGATTGCATCGATGCTATCGCTCTACGTGTGAACGTACCTTATATTACTATACGTGAATGCCATGCTGAAATCTACCATTCATGTGTTAATTACACAAATACCTTGCAAGCTCTTCTATTATGCCTTGTCAAGCTGGTGTAGATGGACAATAGGTTTGTTAACATAATTCTGAATTTTTTTCGTTACTACTTTTGAGAGAGCAATACAATTTTTACAATTTATTAACTAATTACTGCAATGATCGTTCGGCAGTGAAATGCCCGGGGGGTCACTCAGATATATGGGTGTACACATGCGTGTCCATGGGTCTTCAAAATACCCCCTAAACAGGTTTTATACTTGGATGAAAAAAAGACCCCTTAAACGAGGATTTTTGTGCGGTTTTTCATCATCCAACCCCCCTAAACAGGTTTGACTTCGGCCAGATTAGTCAAAAGCACCCCTTTTTGTTGAAAATCAGCGTTTTTGGACCCCTTAACGCGTAACGCGCGTTACGCGTTCCACCTGAAAAAAGACCCCTTTTTACGCGTTTTCTTGGACGCGCATGTGTACAACCATATATCTGAGTGGCCCCCGGGTGAAATGCACACCAGGAAAGTTACAATACTCAAACTTGCACTACGTCAGTTTGACTTGAATTGAATGAAGAACATTTGAGTTATTAAGGTTGGAATGTAAAATAAGAATTAAGTCTTTTCTCCACATCCAGATTATTTTTGGGCAGCGAGGCTTGGTCAAAGAGCATTTTGGTGTTGTATTTGTTAGGGGACACCGATGTCATATTTTGTCAGCTTTATGCTTTTCTCATGTACCACCATACCTCTTTCTTCTGACAAATTTTGGTCAAAATGTTGCAGAGTCTTCAATTAAATCAATATCAAATTGGATGCTAGGTTGCTTCTTTAGATGATATCCAGATCGATACAGCTTAAGGGTATACAGACCAAATTATGAGTAGATTAAACCGTCATTTAAGTACAAGTTCGTCGACATCCTATTGAAACACGTGTTAACTGTAATTCAGGGCGCAGCGCCCCTAAGCTTTTGTCTTATACAACATTAAGGCCCACAGTTCTAGATACCCAAATGACTTAAATCATTTGGGTATCTAGAACTTGGGATTCTTAAAGGAGAATGAAAGTCAAAACATTGTAATCAAGCGTTTACAAACTAAAACTGTACTTGTTTGAATGATCCAAACATGTCACAAATCTGTTGTACCATATTTGAGTAAATTCAGTCTTAAAACATGGACTTGCCACCATCTGGCACGGACATGGGCGCCGCCATGTTATGCGGAAAGTGACGAAATTGCGCTATAGTGTGTGATTGGCTGTTACCATTCATAGCTATCATTCAAAATGATGTCTCTACAAAACGTGTACAAAATATAATTTAAAGCAGATCTGTAGCTAAAAATATTGAAAAACTGTAATTTACGTATTTAAAATGAAATAAAAATAGTGATAACAACAATACAATTAATTTTTCACTAATCTTTAGATTATCAAATAGACCTGTTTCTTAATGTTTCAAATGTTACTATGAACATGGCGAACAAAGAAGCGGACAAAATATACAGCTCCTCATTGTACCTCCCACACTTGCTCTGGTAGACAATAGAACATCCCTCCACTGCTATTATGTAAAAATATGTAGAACAGGTGTCACATGCATATTCACCTGTTCTACTTATTTTATATAATAGCAATGAAGGGATGTTCTTTTGTTACCAGAACAATTGTGGAGGGTACAATGAGGAGCTGTATATTTTGTCCGCTTTCTTTGTCATGGTGTTCATAGTGTGTATGGATGTTTTTTTCTCCGAGGACCTATAGTGATGAGTTATACCATTCACCTACTACTATAAATACACTTGAAATCCAGCTTGCATACATTAGTTGTTGCTACGTTGAGCATGCTCTGGTATGCAAGCTATTGGATTGTCATTAGCAACCTTTGTCAAAAAATTATGCATACAATTATCTGTATACAGGTTTTTTTGATAATCTAAAGATCAGTGTAAAATTAATTGTATTGTTGTTATCACTATTTTTATTTCATTTTAAATACGTAAATTACAGTTTTTCAATATTTTTAGCTACAGATCTGCTTTAAATTATATTTTGTACACGTTTTGTAGAGACATCATTTTGAATGATAGCTATGAATGGTAACAGCCAATCACACACTATAGCGCAATTTCGTCACTTTCCGCATAACATGGCGGCGCCCATGTCCGTGCCAGATCGTGGCAAGTCCATGTTTTAAGATTGAATTTACTCAAATATGGTACATCAGATTTGTGACATGTTTGGATCATTCAAACAAGTACAATTTTAGTTTGTAAACGCTTGATTACAATGTTTTGACTTTCATTCTCCTTTAAGTTAATTTCAGATCATTTTGACATTTAAAAAATGTAAAAATGATGTGAAATTTAACTTAAGAATCAATGATAGATTAGTGCTTACATGCACGTACGCGCGCATTTGAGAAAATATTTTAGAAATCATGTTGGATAAATTGAAATGCTAAAACTGTGCAAAGAAATTCATTTCCATGCTTTATATCGAACTTAAGGCTAATAGCGCGCACGCGCGGAAAATGTTCAAATGTTTAAAATGGCCTGAAACATGCCCAAAATTGATTATAGACCAATTTGAGCATTTTCAGATCTTGCGGCGCGCATCATGCCAAATATGGTTATGTTATGACTTTGTATTGCATAGATCTTGCGCGCGCGCATCATGCCAAATATGGTTATGTTATGACTTTGTATTGCATAGATATAGCATAATTATGTCGGAATTTTACAAAATGGCGCCTAGATGACGTCACGATGCTATGACTGTGTTGAAAATGTTCGTGTGCCGAGAGAATAACCGTATCTACCATCGTACCGAACTTGAGTACATTTGACAAAGCAGTTTTGGAGATATAGCGGACATAAAAAAGTGGGTACAAATAAAAATAAATAAGAAAGAAAATAAAAATTCGTACAAAAACATGAAAATAGGAGGCTACAACCACCTCTAATCTATTCATCCCTTAATGCATTCTTACCATTACGCGTTACTACTACAGAAAAACGGAATAGAATCATGTCACAAAATCTATTTCATACAAGAATTGAACAAGAACTTACCCTACGTATTCCATCGTCTTCACATGTCTGCAGCACTCGACGAGGCAAACCAAGTCTTCCTCGTCTGTGCACTTCACCCCGTCCACATACAGCCACTGTAGGTTCTTGGTTTGTTCTCTGATCAGAAGACCCAGCCTTCTCATCGTTTCTCTCGATACATTCTTCTTGTCTGATGGGAGTGATGACGGTGCTTGAAGGCTGATGCGTGTGAGCTGCTGTCCCCCGGTCAGACGAAGACCAACCGTGATCTGAGGTATGTCTCTCTCTGCATCATCGATAGTGATATCGATCCCTTTCAAGCCAGGTAGCGATGAGGATGAGAGCAGACCTTTGTAGCTTTGTGACGTCACTCTCTTAGCTATCAGCTCTGTGACGGATGGAAGCTCAGGAGGAGATGAAGGGAAACTGAGAGAGGAGTCTGAGATAGTAAGCGTCGACGGTGAGGCGAAGGATCTGAGGCAGGACCACAACCTGATGGTCATCTCAGCAGATAGATGGCAGTCCTTAATCGTTAACAAAGGGATCTGTAATGAAATACAGGACAACATGAGTCATTTTGACATCATATTCAATTTAGGGAGTTACAATCTTTTGCTCTCGATATACGCTTTACAACTAGTTTGGGGTTCTTTTGATGTACATGTATTTTCATGTCGAGGAAAAAAAACACCGTATTTTAAAAGGTTTGGACAAGCAAACTTTTAACAAACTGACGAAAACTTACAAGAAATGACAAGAAATAAAGTTCGACTTGTGTTCGAACAAATAGTTTCATTTCTTCTTTTTTTTTTGTATTAGCTTCTTCAGAAAAAAGGTTTGCGGTACAACCATGTGAGTTGGAATAAATCCACGTTCCGGTCAGAATGCTCTGGCCGTCGTCAGGAGAATAAGAAGAGCAAATAGATCAGCAGAATTTATATATGAAGCGGTAGAAATTCTACAGCTTCACAACTTGTTTGTAATGTTAGGCAATTCACTTTAAAAAGGAGGCAAACAATAACATCACGGAATTAGTTTAGAAAGAAATAGTAACAATAACATCAAAGTACCTGCATTGAAAGGATAAATAACATCAAGGTACCTGCATTGAAAGGATAAGTAACATCAAACTAATCCTGCGTTGAAAAACATTGAAAACAAGTGAACAATACGACTAAGAAAACAATTAACCGTCTGGATAAGCTGGAAACAAAAGGGGGATTAGGACCGTAGATAATCTGTGAAGCTGTAGAATTTCTCCCGCTTCATATATAAATTCTGCTGATTTATTCGGTCTTCTTATTCTCCTGACGAGGAACAGAGCATTCTGACCGGAACGTGGAGTTATTCCAACTCACATGGTACCGCATGTACCGCAAACCTTTTTTCTGAATTACAACTTCACCATGCAAACCTTAAAATCCTATATTATTAGCTTCTTAGCCATTTACAATTTCATACCAAATAAATCTGTTGCAAAATATCATTTAATTGTAGTATGAAACAGGCCGATTGCACAATACAGTAAATAAGGAAGAAATCTTTTTTTGCTGTAATTTTCATAAGGCGAATAGTGTCAATTGCTTTCTTGAACATTACTAAACAATGAGGCCTATTCGACCTACTTACATTTGATACGCATCTGTCTGAGTTCAGGGATCCAGAAAACCTATAGCATTTAGGAGAAAGACGAGGAAAAACAAGGCAGTCGGTATAATGAATTATTTCGGCTCCATGAGTAGATGTACTGATGGTAAGTTATAATAAAATCATGTTAATTCATACTATGATGATTATTATACTAATAATAATGTAATTAATGATAAAAATGACATAACAATGTTGATAGTAATAATAATAATGATACTACTAATAATAATGATAAAAAGAAAAAAAAGAAGAAGAAGAAGAAAAGAAGAAGAATTTAAAACTTATTATTAAAGCGCACGAATTTAAATATGCCCATTGTATATCAAAGTCGTTAGAGAGATGCAGGGGAGTGTGTATGTATGTGAGAGAGTGATAACATTATGCAATGTGTTTGGCAATGACCATGACACGTCGTGTGTACAGCTTGAATACAATGTACAGTGAGTGTATACATAGAACAGTGACTGAACATTGAGTGTATGGATGGAACATGACAATGGGATGAAATGTACAATGAACAGGTGGTTTGGATGGAGATGGTATAGAGGGTGACTGGCAGGTGAAACATGTAATGGATAAGCATGCAATAAATGAGCATACACATGACAAAGTGCTCTGACACAAAGTGTATAAAATACGATATCCTATTTTTACAACAGACCGCTTCTGTAATGTATACAAAAGTATGCACATAATATTCTTGAGTACCTAGTGACGAGCTATTCAATGAACATGCTCTTTATAAATGAGCCCCAATGCTTGGAATCCAGTTTGCATACATTATTTGTTGCTATGCATGGCAAGCCTCCGGTAAGCTTTCAGGTTGTCAAGAACAACCTTTGTTTGAAAGGTATACATAAAATATGCATAAAATTTGCATTGTGTTTTTTTTTTCTGCGAGTGTTTTTATACCTCTTCTTGTGATATTCTGTAAAAATGGTAGGATATTTTGTACCTTACTGGTCCGTTGTCATAACAAAATTATACCCAATAATCATCTTCGCTAATCATTGAGCCTTATGTCCAAGTTTTTGGATTTCAGGTGGATGTTTTGGTAATTAAAAGTCAACACATTAACCTGACCAAAAATGCAAAAATAAAATATTATGCCAATTTCAAGTCAAATGTATGGATTAAAAAGCATGAACAAGAACACACACAAAGGCGTGCTGATAAAAAGGAAACCCGCAATATAGATGCGAGAAACTTTGAATCGATTTTCCTTATCTTCTTTTTTCTGTTTTCTTTGTTCACTCTTTTAAAAAGATGTTTTACATTATAAACTTCGATTCAATATAATATCACGTACATGATCGTGCTTGTAAAATGTTGTTTGGCTCACTGTTAATTGTTCATTTAATCAGTTTAACTGTACCAATAAATGTAATTATATAAGTTTGCATATATGGTTCTGGTATGTGAATAAACAGTTTATGATACCTTACCTTGATTATTTGTGAAGAAGATATTTTGAAATTGGAAGTAATAAATGAATCTTAAAACAAAGAAAGAAGTATTAATCACTCACTGTTCTATATACAGACTAGATGATATTAAACGTGTCGAAGGCTCGACGAGATCAATTAATTTCTCCTCAGGTCCGACAACTACCCCGTAGAATATCACCTCGTCCCTGTAGTATGTACTGATCAGAAGACCAAGCCGTCTCATGGTCTCTCTTGACATGCCTGGTACATTCTCCTCTGACCGAAGTGAATTGGGCGCTTCAAGCCTGATGCGCGTGAGTTCCTGTCCCGTCAGACGTCGACGAAGACCAGTCTGGATCTGAGATATGTCGTCTTTTCCCGCATCATCGATAGTGATATCGATCTCTCGCACGCCAGGTAAAGAAGAGAATAGACCTTCATAGCTGTGTGACGTCACTCTCTCGGTTACCAGCTTTGTGACGGATGGAAGCTCAGGGGGAGATAAAGGAAAACGGAGTGAGGAGTCTAAAAGTGTGAGATTACGTAGTGTTGAAAATGTCCCGAGGCAGGACCACAGACCACTCGTCACGTCCTTAGATACAGTTGAATCCTCGAACTTCACTTCTCGAATCTGTTTTGACAAGAGTGCGAGGGAGAGAGAAAAAAAAACACAAAGAGACAGTGTGAGCAAAGTGAATATGGGTTGACAAAGAGTGGGGAAAAGGAGATAACCATGAGTGTTGAAGAGGGGTACCGAAAGAAAGAGACAAGGGGTGATGTGGGGGGGGGGGGGGGGAATTGATATGGAAAGTGAATACAGGGAACAAGAATATAAATATGTTTCTGATGGGGACCTTCTTGTATACAACCTTTCTCCTTCTTTGTTTTATTTCTATTTCATTGATAATGCTGATTAATACAACTTTGCTCCTCGCAAAATTCTGAATTTTGTTTTATAGCTCCATTTAGGAATGTAATGGTCTGATTGCATTTCTCAAGTCGTCCAAGTAATGCTTAGATGGAAACCTATATTACCTGATTTTTCAGCTGCTCTGGAAGATTCTGCATTCCAACAACGGTGTAGACAGTCGGTGACTTGAGAACTATACTTTGTGCAGTTACGCATCTTTGAACCAACGAAGACACGCTTCCTTCAGTACCCGTGGTCTCTGATGAGCAGTCAAGGAGAATGCGATATCGCTCGCTCTCATCCAAAAAGCTGTTGGCAAGGAGCGCCCTCATTATTCGGATACAGAGGCCGTTATCCGTGCCAGCAGCGAATCGGATGAGATTCTCGTAGTCGCCAATGTTTGTTTCTATTTTGTTCAGTATTCTATCCAACTTGGAAGTCTGCCATGGCCACAATCGTTTCTTCGATTCAGCTGCGAGATGTTTCCCAGCCGAGTGCTCCTGCGCAATTTTGTGATAGAATTCGATGGTAGTGGAAGTGGTCTTGTGGGATCTTGGAAGGCCTTTTAGTAGAACAGTTGTCTTTGATATTATCCCGAGCTCACATGCCGTGTCAGTGATAGCAGGAACCTTTCTGAAATCATGAGGTGTGAAAACGAGCTTTTTAGCATTATCAAGTAGACCAGCAAGAGCAACCTTCCCTAGTTTACAAATGACTTCACCTAGTTTTTCCTCTGTTATCCTGTTTTTTGTCTTTGATCGGGCATTAGCATGGTGCATAAGGAATATATTCACGTTGTCCAGTAGTTCTGTTTGGGTAGTAGTATCACTCTTCAGCAGGCCCTCGCTCCACAAGTGACAGACCATGAGACAAAATAGTGGTGTTATAACAAGTTCATTAATCAGTGGTTGCCCATCGAGGTAAACCTTGAGACCTTGTCCGTTAGAGGGATTCGAAGTCGAGGTAAAAAACTTGTCGATATACTCTCTTGAGCTATTATGCGAGAATCCTTCTATCCACATCTTTGTGTACACCCTTGGAAGTTCTTCCTGATTGAAGAAGTTCTCGAGGTGAGGGCGTGTTGTTACAAGGACTCTACACTCTGGATATTCCTTGCACAGCATCACATCGACAATGTTGCTTCCCAAGCCTTTGTTTGCAGTGATACCGGCATACTCATCTAACCCGTCTAGTATGATGTGACAAATGTCCTCATTTTCTCTGATAAATCTATGTAACCCATTTTCGGTTAGGTCAGCAACGTCACTCAGTAGCTGAGATCTAATTGCTTCTGCGATTGATGTCTGCTTGTTTGTGTTTCGTAGCTTAACAACAAAGAGTAGCGGTAAGTTGTCATGGGATGATCCCTGCAGCACTCTGTTAGCCCAGTCGTAAGCCATTTTAGCGACAGCTGTTGTCTTCCCTCGTCCAGCGGGGGCCGAAATGAGGACTCGAATTGGTAGTCTGCCGTTTACTTCCCTTGAAAATATTTCACTAACAGACCCTTGGAGTATTTCCTTTTTGTCTTTTCCATGTGCGTCTTTCTTCAACATAGTGATAACCGTGTGTATGTCATTGATCTCAGCAAAAGCATTTGGATTCCATGGAGCCATCTGAATTTTGCATAAGGAATCGAGGTATTTGTTCGCCAATTTTTCACGACATCGCTTCACAGTCAAAGACTCCGAGATCTTCTTACTGTCGATATCTGGAATTATAGAAACGCAAAGGGAAACAAAGTTCTCTAGCACTCCAGTGAAGTAATTAAAGTTTGAATCAAATTGCGCACCATTATTCTAAATGTAAAGATCAGGCTAAACAAACAAGGCACATTAAAAGTTTGTGCCGAGCCCTAAAGTTCCGTTGTGATTTCTAAAGAAAAGATAAATAATTACAAGTTTCTTCTTAGATCTCGATGCATTATTACAGTAGCTCGATTTCATGTGAATATGAATGCTCATCAAGATTAACATTAAATTGCTTAAAATGAACATTCAATTTTATTTTTATGGCAAGTAATCCCATATGTTCATCGTGCATTTTGATAGATTGAGCATTCAAAATAAAATTTTATCCAATGAGCATTCATATTAACGTGAGCTTCGGATTGCGAACATTTGGGAATTCGAAAGACAAGCATGTTGACAATAAGCCAGTTCGGGGTTAGCGCATGGTACAAATGACCCCAAATATCCACAGATATTTTAGACATGGAGGGTCCCTTTATGTGCACTTCAGAAAAATAACTCTGGGAGTGATAGAGGTGCCTCATGAATAGCTTTTGTTTCCCCCTTTAAAAAGAATACTTCCACCTGGATATCATGGAATGCACCATTAGTGCATAATTGAATAATGATTACATGACATTCATGAGCACATATCGAATATTAGTGTCAGTGGGTTTTAGAATTTGGTACAGATGACCTTTATCTGCTCATGCTCAGATTGCATCTCCGAAGTGGCTTATTTAAGGAATGGATTTAACAACGCACTCCTTCCCTTCGAATTTTCAAATTATTTCTAAATGATAAGATTCAGAAACAATATGTAAAGTCGTGTTCTTGCAATGTCATAGATTAGGAATATTATAATGATGAAAAATGATATATAATCTAAAAAGGGTAAAATCATGGAACTAAACAAAGTTGATAAACAAATGCAAGAACGATTTCTGACTATGATGTAGGGTTGCTCGAGCCACGTAAGCACCCCTCCTATAGGGGGGGGGGGCTGAGATTATAACAAAAAAGAAATAATAAAGCGTACGGTCAACTGAAAAAATAACATCAGACAAAATTTGAAACGATATACAGTATATGAAAAGTTAAGGGTAGTCCCATAATTTGTTTTTACACCCATGTGATTAGATGACTACATCATTTTGCAACCAAAAAAAAAACAGATTTAAAAACATTCGAATGCTTAAATGACGAAAATAATTGGAGAAGTTAGATTCATACAAAAGGAAATGTCTAGCTATTTTCTGTGCTTCGTTTACCTGTTTAAAAATGAATGAACCTATACTCCTAACTTGACTGTCTATTGATGAACAGAAAAGTAAAAAGCAAGAAACCGCAGCCGAGTCGTCATAAATGAATTTGAATGACGCTTTGGTCTCTTTAAATTGAATGACGATAACTTAGTTGCGATGTTCGAAGCGCACTTTTGGACACTGGAAATTAATTTGAACGATTGAAAACTAATATGAACCAAAGGAGTAAACGGGACGAGCAAATTGTTTGAATACGAGCGTTTGAAAAATGAATTTTAAAGCTACTTTTGCGAATTTAACCGAGAAAACCTATATTTGTCTTCGGGAATTCAGTCGCGTATCCGGGCAGTATGATAGAGTCAACGTACATCTCTGTTTTGCAGCATGGATACACCAATTTAGGAACGTCGGGTTTAAAACAGTAATTACAATCGAAAGATGAACTTTTCTGGCAGTCTTAAGTGAATAAAAAATAAGTTAATAAATTAAAATATACTTCCTTATTTTACCTCCTCACTCTGAATAAAAATAAAATGACAAATGAATTAGATAGACATAAACTTTAGTAGTGATAACTATTACACGAATTTCATTTATTTCCACATTAAAGGGAAATCCAACCATAATGGCAAGTCGCCTTGAAAAAAAACCCACAGAAACAATCAAAGAAGCAGATTGTAAAAGTCTGAACGAGATCGGACAAGCAATATGAAAGTTATGAATTTTATGAAAATTGTAATCACTATACAGTGAGTCCTTTAAAAAACGAAACCCTGAAACGAAGGCTTATACGAGCAAACTGTAGTCGTATGAACATAATTATTTGTCTTTCATGAAGCAGAAGTAATATGCTTTCAAATGACGCATTCTTAACACTAATCCTTACATTTTCCACAGACCAACATTGTTTTGAAAATGGCATGTAAAAATCCATTTGTGCCCCGGACTTTCCCAAATAAAAAAACAACCTCCATCGAGCAATGAAAATGTGCCCCTCTTTCGATTTGAAAAGGTACCCATCCTGAGGTGGAAAATTGCATAATCTGAAATGTTCCTGTCTTATGTGCACTTTATATCACACTGTTATTTGATGATAATTGAAGGTGCCTTTTACTTTATTTTCTATGAAAATATCACCTTGCTGTCTGCTCTGTTCTTTAAAAAAAAGGGGGCAGTTCTGAACAATGCAAAAATGGGTGTTCATAGTGATTGCATATACTATTTCAATACAAAATAAGACCTTTCGTTACCCCTGCCATCAACAAAAAGTCGTTTATCTTTCATTTTAGGATGAGGGAATTCTCATTACCCCCATTATCAAAAGCAGCACATGAAAGCAATCTTCTCATTAGATTTTACAGCTCATGTTTCCTTCGGGTCATGCGATCATGTGATCCTAGTGTTTTCACGCTTTTATCCAAATTTGGTACAAGTGGGTTTATGTCATTTTTAAAATGATGCAGGTTGGCAAAGCATGTATGTAAAAATACATCAATGTATCATTTGAAAGCAGAATCCTTCTACCTTAAACAAATCGATAATTACGGTCATAGAGCACATAGTTTCGTCACAATAATCCTTTGCTTCAGGGTGTTTTTTTTTTCTCGGACGTACTGTACACAGTTATTGACTTTCAAATTGGCCGAATCAGTATGTCACTGAATGGCTGACAACCCTACCATCCGTTCTAACACACAGAATGACTAAAATGCCAATTTTCAACAAAGTATTGCCCGTTATGGTGTTTTTCTTTTTGGAGAGCCTATGACGATTTCCTATCTACAACATGATTTTATTTCGTGTACTCCGAACGAGATGCCGCATAGAAGAAAAGCGGAAATTAATGACATTTTAGTGTACGAAAAATGAGAGAGCTGACAGGGAATACGTCACAATAGATAGTGATCTCATTTTGTCAAACATTCAAAACTTTCTTATTATTTGTCTTATTTATTTCACACTTTCGCCATCCTGTTTCTCTCATCTTTTGTGCATTCCTACAAATCGGCTTATAAAGCTTGGATTGCCCTATATAATGGGAAATTTTACTATAGCCGTTTATCCGTTTACCATGCTTTGTCTAATGTATGTTATATTTGTCAAGAGTAACGAAATAGAATAAACTCAGTAATTTCGACACTGTACTATACGTTCCCTTGACATCGTCTCAGCACAGTTTCGAGATCACCTTAAACAGAGGGCAATGATTTTAACATGCCCATCACATACCGCATTCCGGGGGTGACTTCTCGACATAGGATAATAACATAATATTTTTAACTATATGCGTGTGTGAGCGTATCCAATGTTAAATTCATGTGTTACCTTTATCCGTCAGTCTTAGATTTAAAAAAAATAAACATGCCTATGACAACAATGACAACAATAACATTTATACCTTAAATACCGAATTACCTATTAATGCAATTTGAAGAAGAAAAAAGAAACCCTGATAGACCCACCTTGAATACGTGATGTCTCCTTGAGATATGTATTAGCAAGCATAACAAGCTCAGCATCAAGGAGAGCTTTTTTCAGTCTGAGATGCTGGTAGCACGGCTCCACTGTCTGTCTCCAGTCAAACAGCATGTCACGTGTTCCCTTACAAGTCACTCGCCCTTCTATCCTGTTGGTCTCTGTGTATCTGTTGATCGCTGCAGCTTTGAGGCCGAGCGCTCGTCCTAGAGACTCCATTTGCTCACCCGTCTCGATGTCTTCAACTAGGCTGACAAGAAGATCATCAGGGAGGCCTCCTTGTGACGCCATTCTAAGTAAATAAGCAGAAAAGACAAAAGGAGACCATTCCTTAAAAAATGATTCTTAATCGCGTCTTCTTCTTTAGAAATGGTATTTGAAGATGATCTTGAAACATCTATTCATTCTTTCCAAACTATGTTTGATTAGGCAAAAATTACTCATTCGTTATAACAATGTCGTCCTTGAGAGACAATCCTAACGTAAATCTTTGTCGAAGAGAGTCTGTGCCACATAGAGGCCTTTATGCATAAATCAATTTGTATTTAAAAATACAAATTGATTTCAAGCCAATATAAGACCTTCTAAATTATACGAATTCGTTCACTCATCATGCTCATGGTTATGCAATCATTGAAAAACACAGATAATAGATAATAACAAAAATTTAAAAAACACGGTATTCCATTAGTCATATTCCATCTACAGAAAATGGTGGAAATATCAGAAAGGCCTATATATTCGCAATGCATCTCTTACACAAATTCGGCCTTTAATATTTAAATCTGCTACTTTGAAGCAATTTTTCATGTCCTTGTCCACTGAATTATTCATAATTAGTAAGTAGCACAGACGAGTGAGCAAGAGTTTATTTAAAAAGGAAGCCTCAAACGATTTGTTGACTGCTTTAAGTCAAACTAGATTCCGTAGACCACCAAGCAAAAATCCGAACAATGGTGATCCGGAAGAAAAAAATCCCTTTCAACTCCTAATTTGTATCGGAATAGATGGATGGAGCAGGAAGTTTGATCTTCCTTTAATGTATCAATTCATAATTTGCAATTATGATTTTGATTTAATTTAATTTTTATCAACTGTAGTGTCATTAGCAACAGCACAATAAGTCGTAGATATTTGCGAGCTATTTGTTTGCCTTATTGCGTTTTGATTGAAAGTGTTTGGACAGGATTATTCTTTCATGCAGAAAATATTTGATTGGTATGTTTGAACTTTTAATTCAATGCATAGTACAAGAGAGGCGTTAAAACGTGTACTTCACAACATTTTTTTGCGAGGTCGCATTGCGACCGAGCGAGAATTAAAACAAAAAAATTCTCCATTATATATGAGGTTAAAAAAGCATTTTGGTTTCAATTTCCTTTGAAATAAATGTTTCATGATGATCGGTTGAACAGGGGGTGGGGGGGGGGCGGGGAGGCATGACCCCCTTGTGCCCCTGGCTATGCCTATATTTATGCAAACTACATCATTGCTTTTCAAAATGAATTGCAGAAGATGAAATCAAAAATAATATCATGTGATGTGGCCTTGAATAAATAAATCAACATAATCAAATGAGAATGACATGTTTCTTTTTCTATCACTCTAATTATTTTAATGCATGGTACACACGGGGCGTTATTCCACCAACAACCAATAGATCGATTCTGTAATGTATACAAATTTATGCACATATATTCTCTGAGCACCTAGTGACGAGCTATTCCTTTAACTTGCTTTTTATAAATGAGCCTCAATGCTTGGAATCCATTTTGCATACATTATTTGTTGCTATGTCGGGCAAGCTTTCAGGTTGTCAAGAACAACCTTTGTTTGAAAGGTATGTATAAAATTTGCAACATTACCGAAGCCGTCTATTACACCATCGGATTATTCAAGTCAATAGAATTAATATGAAGGGTGAACAATAGGCCCCTACAGGTAACGGCTGCGCCTGAAGTTGTCACACCATTTTCGAACAAATCCGAAACTTTGCATGCGCTTGGCCATGCACAACATGCATGTTTCAAGGGTTTGCGTCTGTGGCTATACACCTGTTCTGTACATTTTGTATGTCCGAAAGTCCGCGAATGGGCTTTAGGTATATTGGTAGTACTGTATGTGAAATACTTGTGGCATAATGTTACGATTGCTTGACTTAATATCAAATGGTGGCTAGTTGCTCTAAGTTTATGGATTTGTGTTTGTTTGTCTGGGGTTATTTTAAGTCTTTTGCCTACCTGGACTGGTCAACTTGTTTTCATCGAAGTACTTTTATTTCATCTATCTTTTTTAGTGTGTGCTTTAGGGGAAGGAAGCTTAGATTCTTTGAGCAGGTAAATCGTTTATGTATGTATTGAACATGGTGAAAGTAACAAGATGAGATGCATTGCTACCAAGGAAATTGCCCCCAAAAGTGAACCCGTGTTAGAGATCAGTGACATACTGTTCTACCGATTTAAAGGTAGTAAAAGTGGTTTTATCTCAAAATGGAAAAGCTTCTTCTGTTTTTTTTTCATTTGTGATAAGAAATAAAAGTCGAAAGGCATATATTGCAGTGCTAGCAGCTAGCACTCCGCTTCGCTTGGTTGTTAAAACATACCAAACCTTTTTATGTTTAAATTAAAGGCAATCCCACCTTAGTATAATAATACTACTACTACTAATATGTCTTGTTTACCCAGGATAGCCTCATCAGTATTATATACTGTTCTACCTGAGGGTCCTGCAATCATACTATTACCCCGGCTTTAGCCGAGCTACCGTGGTGCTCAATCATTCAAGGAATTCCTTCCTACCGGGTACCCATTTACCTCACCTGGGTAGAGAGTGGCAAAATGTAGATTAATGTCTTGCCAAAGGACGTTAGTAAACAGCTGATTTGTTAATAGGAGAAAAATAAGAGAAACAGGATGGTGAAAGTTGGAAAGAAATCGGACAAAGAATAAGAAAGTTATGAACGTTTGAAAAATGAGATCACAACATCTATGCGAATCTCAAATTGGCAATTTGGCGAATCGATTGTGGCGTATTCACGGTATTAACTCTCCCATCCAGTAGAAGTTTGTCAGACCTGGAAAAGTTGTTAAGTACAAGGTTTTTTTGTTGATTCGTATTCTAGATGGGTATTGAAGTAAATTCAGCTTGGTTGCCACCTTGGCAACCTTGAGCAATTTTTTTTTATTAGCCTAATTAGCATAATCATCTAATTAGCATATATGCAATATATAATATGTTGTTAATCTTAACCCAGAAAGCCTGAAAATATAAATAATACAACTTTTCTAGGGGTTTCTATGACGAGGAATTCATTTTTGACATCGGTTTTTATATTTAAGTAATGTAATTGTCGTGAATAGCATAATTAGCATAATTAGCTAATTAGCATATGTGCAGTATATGGACTTCTTTGTCATTGTTTATCCAGGAAGCATGAAAACAAAAATAATACAACTTTTCTAGGGTTTTCTATGACGAGGAATTCATTTATGGCACCAGTTTTTATTTTTAAGTAATGCAATTGTCATAAATAGCATAATTAGCATAATTAGCTAATTAGCGTATGTGCAATATATGGACGACACCAGTTTTTATTATTAAGTAATGCAATTGTCGTAAATGGCATTATTAGCATATGGGCAATATGTGGACTTCTTTGTCATTATCTAGAAAGCCTAAAAATGGTGCAATGCAATGGTGCAATGCAATATTTTAAAACACTTTTTAAAGACAACAAATTAGTTTATGAGAAGATGTTCCATGTAAATGTAGTATAATTAGCCTAATTAACATACAGGTTGTAATAAATGAATTTTCATATTTGCATTTATTGATATAGTTAATCCAGAAAATTCTGGGATGACAGATTTAATGTGTTTACATTTTTATAATGACCAATATTTACCTCAGAGGGCAACCATGTTCAATGTGTCAAAGGATTGTAACTTTGTAAATTCATTACCTATGCATATGAGTAGAAGCACTATACCTTAGACTGCTATGTACTAATATGCCCAGACAATACATGTGTACAACAAATTCTCTTAATTCTGTCCCAAACACCTATAAACTCAAAGAAGCAAAAGAAGAAAAGAACAAAATTCTAAATATACTTTACCATCATTACCATCTTTCAGTCGACCCAAACATTTTCTTTATATATTTAATAACTTACTGGTCTCTGTCATGACTGTTCATTCTCTTATCACTTGTACAGTGGGAAATTACAAATGATTACCTATACCTATTCTGTCCTGTCAGAGAGAAATTCAAGAGGCCTCTAGGCAATTGCCTGATTAATATGCTAATTATGCTAATAAGGGTAATTATTATTCGTGTCAACATGGTTGGTCATAATAAAATGTATACACATTAGATCTGTCATCCCATAATTTTCTGGATTAACTATATCAATAAATGCAAAATGCTTAGTTACCAACTATTTAGTGCACCTGCTATGCATAATGACATCTCTATGGGTGGATCCACTTGCTATGTCGGGCAAGCCTCTTGCAAGCTTTTGAGTCGTCAAGAGAAACTTTTGTTCAAAAAGTATGCATAAAATTAGTAAACAGGTCTATTGGGCTAATTATACTACATCTGCATGGAATATCTTTTCACTAACTAATTTGTTGTCTTTAAAAGGTGTTTTCAGACTTTCTAGATAAACAATGACAAAGAAGTCTACATGTTGCTCCTATATAGGGCATTTGATACCATAGATCAGTCTTGCGTTTTTTTATTGGAAACGCTGAAGATCTGCTTTGACATTGATGATGCTCTCAGATGGATTGAGTCATATTTGACAGATAGACATCAAAAGATCAAGATTGATGATGCTGTCTCTGATTCTTTTCTAGAGCCCTTCGGGTTCGGGGTCCCACAAGGTTCTCTGTTTACAAAGGTCCACAATAAGTTTCCTGGAATATAATGCCACTGCTACGCCGATGACATACAGATTTCCTTGTCATTTAGACCCTATGTACATGCTTAAGAGCAAAGCGTCTCGCTTATAGATGCATGTCTTATACGTGAATGGATGCTGCAAAACAAACTCATGCTAAATGACAGTAAAACTGAATTGTTGCTCATTGGCACATCTAAACAGGTATCCAAATTTAATTTCGATTGGATATTTGTTGGAAGTTGTGTCATAAAACCATCCACGAATGCTAGAAATCTGGTAGTGCATTTTGACAGTCATTTGAATATGGATGCACACATTACCAATGTAATGGCTTTGTCAACTAGCTTGGTAGCTCTTTATCTGTTTATGTCCATCCGTTAGTAAGCAAATCTCATAATGATTAATTTTACGCCTTAACAAAGGGTCTTATGAACTTCGCAAAGCACGGAACGAGTTGTTAGTCATAAACTTATGACCATGAGGAAGTGAAATCTTCCGAGAACACAGAAAACATCTTCGTTTGTCTTGCGTGCTGCAGGGGTCTCCGTCAATTTTCAACTAAAGTTGAAATTTTTGAAAATCAGCAAAGTAAAATCTTCAAACACACGCATGAGTTTTTGATTTTCCTTATTTATACTCTTTGTTTTTGATTAGCAATTCTTAGTGATATTGCAATCCTTGTGGTTCGCACTGGTTTTTTTGGCATGCACCCTTGTTAAAATTTACCGAGACTGTCTTCTTTGTAAAATGATTTCTATCTGTAAAGGATTTTACAAGAAAGTGAACCAACTAGATTTTTGCACAAAATGTTGAAGACAATGGGTGTTCAATGATGCATGACCCTGGAAACCTTAACAACTTACAATTGTAAATATGAATTACTCTTTAATATGGTATGGATTTCATTGTCGGTTAACATATAGTTCATTTACAGGAATTTTGCAAAGTTGGGTTTCCTTTTTTTGAAATGCCCAGTATATGCATAATTTCTGTACTTTATGAATTATTATTATTATTATCATAAAGAAAGTAAATGTGAGAAAATTACACTGCCCCGACCGGGATTCGAACCAGGGACCCAGGATTACATGACCAGTGCTCTACCAACCGAGCTATCCGGGCTCCCGACGAAGCAAAGTAACAATCTCACATAATTTATAGCCCCTCCCTTTCCATCGAGCGTAGGGGGTACATCCATACCAATTCCATGCGTACGCTATATAATGGCCTACCAATGAGACAGGTCTTCCGTCTAAAGTCGGGCAAATCCATGCCAACGAATTTCTATAGAGGACAATTGAAATCGTAATTATAATATCATAATTGATAGGATTGAATATATCATAAAGAAAGTAAATGGAAGAATCTAGGGTCCCGGGTTCGAATCCCGGTCTGGGCAGTGTAATATTCTCACATTTACTTTCTTCGTGATATATTCAATCCTATCAATTATGATATTATTATTATTATCATATTATTATTGTTGCATTTATGCTAATTACGTCAATTGCGTTACTTGAAATTAAAAACTGGTGTCATAAATGAATTTAAAAACCCTAGAAAAGTTGTATTATTTAATATGTTTTAAGACTTTCTGGATAAACAATGGCAAAGAGTTCCATATGCTAATTAGCTCATTATTAGCTCGTTATGCTTATTATGCTAATTACGTCAATTGTGTTACTTGAAATTAAAAACTGGTGTCATAAATGAATTCTTCGTCACAGAAAACCCTAGAAAAGTTGTATTTATGTTTTCAGGCTTTCTGGATAAACAATGGCAAAGAGATCCATATATTGTACATATGCTAATTAGCTCAATATTAGCTCATTATGCTTATTATGCTAATTACGTCAATTGCGTTACTTGAAATTAAAAACTGGTGGCATAAATGAATTCCTCGCCACAGAAAACCCTAGAAAAGTTGTATTATTTATGTTTTCAGGCTTTCTGGATAAAAAATGACAAAGAATTCCATATATTGCACATATGCTAATTAGCTCATTATGTTAATTATGCCATTTATGTCAATTGCATTACTTAAAAATTAAAAGTGATATCATAAATGAATTCCTTCTCTAAAAAACCTCTAGAAAAGTTGTATTATTCATGTTTTCAGCCTGTTTGGATTAAGATTAGCAACATATTACTTATTGAACATATGCTAATTAGATGATTATGCTAATTAGGCTAATTAAAAAAATTGCTCAAGGTTGCCAAGGTGGCAACCAAGCTGAATTTACTTCAATACCCATCTAGAACACAAATCAACAAAAAAACCTTGTACTTAACAACTTTTCCAGGTCATGTACATGGTACATGGTACCGTCTACTGGACCATTAGCGTACACCAAATATATCATTAAATTCCGGTTTTCTCCTGAGCGCCTTTTCCCTCGGGGCAGTACTCAAAATATATTGTAGATAGCATATTGTTATAGGTCCTCCAAAAAGAAAAAAAAAATCCTACCGAGTTATGCATTTCGAAAAATTGATATTTTAGTCATTCTTTGTGTTGGAGCGAATAGGAAAGTTGACAGCCGCTACATCACAGTGACTGCATAGATACGGCCAATTTGAAACTGCTTGTCCGATTTCTTTCAGACTTTCACCAATCCGTTACTCTGATTTTTCCGCTTTCACAAAAATCATATTATTACAAAGGTTGGGTTGCCCTTTAATGCATTGCGAAACTGAGGACACAAAAGCAGTTCTACAGTACAACAGGGGTTTTTTTGCCCTATGCATGAATACAACATGACAAACGCTTACATATCTCTTGCTTACACCGCCTTGCATTTATTGTCGAACTCTATCAGCCCTTGACTGCCAGAGCTATTGATTCTCTACTGGTGTATCGAAAGAACTGTGGTAGTTTTCAAAGACTATTTGGAGTTAGAAAAGAATATGAAAGAATGCGAAAGAACGTAATTGTCTCTTTGGTAACCTAAGGGAACCATGTCCCAAGCTATTGCTTTTAGCGGTGTGTTCTCCAATTATTTATGTACTACGATGAATGTAAATTTTGTCACACTATTGTTAAAATATATGTACATCATCTTGTTCATTTATTACACTGTATACTTGCATTGGAAATTGGAATTTTATGTCTCAAAACTTGAACGTGAATTGTGTATCAGGGGAACTAGAGGGTACGGTAATACAATTCTGTCTCTTCGGTAACTTCTGTGGTTGGTATTTCATTTTCCTTTAGAAAATGCATTATGGAATAAGCCACTTCGGAGATGCAATCTGAGCATGAGCAGATAAAGGTCATCTGTACCAAATTCTAAAACCCACTGACACTAATATTCGATATGTGCTCATGAATGTCATGTAATCATTATTCAATTATGCACTAATGGTGCATTCCATGATATCCAGGTGGAAGTATTCTTTTTAAAGGGGAAACAAAAGCTATTCATGACGCACCTCTATCACTCCCAGAGTTATTTTTCTGAAGTGCACATAAAGGGACCCTCCATGTCTAAAATATCTGTGGATATTTGGGGTCATTTGTACCATGCGCTAACCCTGAACTGGTTTATTACAAAACCCGGTTGGGACGGCATTTCTTTCCGAGCTGAATGAATGATAAAAATACAGAGTTTGGTATCATTGCAGGGTGGTCTTTACATCATGGCATGCACAAACATAATGAATTTACATATAGATCAAAGACATGTCCAAACAAAGGAAGGTTAATAGATAACGACGACCATGACAGATTTTTAAAGTATGTCAATCGTGAGATTATTCTGATGAGATTGGCACTGCGCATTCGTGATACTGCATGCCTTGAACTTAGGGTACATAGTTTGAAATTATTTCAATAATTTATACTGATAACTGGTAGAGCTCAATTACCGGGAAGATAATATTTGATATGTTTGAATATACGAGTAAGATCAATTAATGTGAAAAATTATTTCCAAGGTACATTAAAATCAAATTGCTCTGAAAACCTCATAAATTATGATTAATTTCTCAAATATTTTTCACTTGTTATAATTTTTTTATGTCCCCCCCCCCCTTTCCACAGGGTTCTTTATTTACCAAAAAAAAAAATCAACAAATACAAATAATCATATACTTTCGTAATCAGGATTGTGCAACAGAATGAGTAAACAATGGCATAACAATGAACATCAATGAACATCACGTCCCCAACTTAAGGGCAGAGAAAAATAACAAAATTTCAAGTACATATTTATGATATAAAACAATACATAGTAAATTGATCATTTCATGTTGTCACGCTGCCAACACTCTCAAAACATTTTCTGAATAGAAACCATTTTTTCAGTAATTTCTTTTCTTTGAGATTCGTTTGATATATATATTTTTCCATTTCGTAATAACATTTTTACAGCTAATATAATTTTCTCAAATGAAGGTAACTGATTTTGTAATTTGGCATGAATTATTTCTCGTCGTACAACCATCAGTATACAGTTTAGTGCATTGTTATTGATATCGCAAAATCCAATCAACTTATTTTGATTTGTAAGTATAACCTTTTCCCCAGTATTATGAAGTACCCAGTACTCAAATTTAGACCATATTACATTCGAGTACTGACAAGAGCAAAACACGTGTATGATAGTTTCTTCACTGTTATTACAAAAGGCATTTTTTATCAGTTACCGCACCAAATTTCAACAATGCATCTCTCATAATATTCTGTTTAAAGTCTTGATTTGGAACCATCTCATATTGGTATCTATTGATTGAAAAGGAATTAAACAATATGACCCCCATCGTTCATCCTGAATATCTAAGACTTTTTCCACTCTGTAAGACTTTTACATTCTTTGACTTTGTATTTAAAAAAGACTGATAAATATGGGAACAACTATATTTTGTTTTCACTATAATGTGCAAGGTTTCAGGAATTATAGTTTCTATGGCCTTTGCAATTACATGTGTACTCTTTTTCAAAACCTGTCCGAACAGCATTAGTACTGGAGAAAGTTTGTATGTCAAAACGACGGTGAAAATCAAATTATGAAAGAAAAGATCCGTCTAGTTCTAAAATGTCATTCACAAAACGTGTTCCCTTTACACCCCAGGACCTAAAATATATTACTTTACCATTCATTTTTATTCGGGGGTCATTCCGAAGAGGTTGACATGCAATATTATCGATAAAAAGTTCCACCAGTTCAGACCATGCTTAAAAGAACCTCTTTCCAAAATGGATTTGCTGTCAAGTCTGCCAACTTTTTGTAGTAAATAAATCCCATATACAAGTGAAAAGAATAATTTTGAGGCAAGAACGAATAACACATATGGAAAGTATAATTTTCTACCTGAGAATCACTTAGAAATCTTCTAATCCCAGATATTTTTAGAGATTTGGCATGAATAAAAATATTAGTCATTTTAACTCCGCCTTCAGAGTATAGTGGACACAGTTGTTCTCTACTTATTTTATCAGGTTTGTTACCCCAGATAAACGCATAAAAAAAAACGGTTTATATCTATCATAATTTGAGAATTAGGTTCTGGAAGTGATAGTAACTAATAATTTAGTTTTGGTACCAACAAACTTTTAACTAGTACCGTTAACCTCCCTAAGACAGTTAAGGTTCTTTTTACCATGAAATAATTTGGCGTTTTATTTATTTAATTTTTTTCACAATAATGATGATTGACAAGATAACCGAAAATTCTATTCCTAGGTATCTCGAGTAACCTTCGGATACCCAATTTAGTTTGTGCTCTGTCATTAATTGTTTATTACAGGCCCTATTTTTCCGATCCATATCACTTGAGTTTTCGTAATGTTTATCTTAGGTTTTGACATTTTTTCAAAATCATCTAGAATATTTAGTGCACAGTGTAAATCTTCCTTTAACACGATAAAAACTACTTTCGAAAAATAAACTCAAGGGCAATTTCAAAGGCCTATTGTACTGCCCATAGAAATCAGGTTCGGATTACGTAATAGGCGATTGTAATGTTCGCACATTTCTAAAGGTGATAGACAGGGTTATTGAAATTGCCATCAGTTGATTTTTCGAAAGTAGTTTTATTGTGTTCTTTGTACCATTAACAGGGTGTTCAGACGCTAAAAATCTATATCAAAAAGGTATAGCTATACTAGAACGGTACAGCTATACGATGAAATTTTGCGTCTGAACGCTGACTAACGAAACGACGTATAGCGAAACGACGTATAGCGAAACGAGGGTCAGAGCATCGTTTCGAACCAGAACTCGATAAAGAATCACTGTTCCGTGCCCGTCTGAACGTATGGCGACCATAGAACGGTATAACTGGGCGGGGCTTAACGGGAGCGCGCGTGAAAGGTGACCTTTTACCTCGTGATCATAACAACACGCGCAGTGGGAAACTGCGCATCTATACCACCTTTTTCACGACGGTCGCAATATGCGTCTGAACGACCCGTTAGCTATACGATGATTCTTTATATGTCGTTTCTTTATCGAGTTTCGGTATAAACTGAATAGCGTCTGAACAGGGGGTAAGTGTCAAAAGAGTGTCATCTTCGTATTGTAGGAGTGTACTTGTTTTTCGCATTTAAATACAAACCAGATATAGAATTGGAGCGCCTAATCAAAATTCAAATAAAATTAAAAAACAAGTAAAAACAGGTAGGGTGATAAAGAGTCTCCTTGACGACACCCTCGTTCTATGACAATTTCTCTGTACAGAATCCATTTACTGTAACACTAGAAGACGCATTTTCATAAAATAAATGAATCCATTTTTTCAATGTTGGCCCGAAGCGAAAGAAATCGAGAACGTACAAGAAACTTATGCGATACAGAATCAAATGCCTTTTCGAGATCAATAATCAACAACATGCATTGCATATCTCTAAGTTCTGTGTACAATAGCGTATCGTAAAGTATAAAACGAATATTTTCCCAAATAAAACGCCCTTTTAAGAATCCCTTTTGATTCTCATGTATTAAATAGGGCAGCACGTGCTTCAGTTGATTTGATATACATCCAGATGCTATTTTGTATATAACATTTAACAGTGAAATAGGACGCCAATTATTTTAGTAATTGTCGAGGTTTGTTCCCTCTAGCTATTAGTGTGATTATACCTATTTTTGTGACTGCGACGGTTCTCCTGTGGAGTAAGCGTAGTTCAAAGATTTGATAATGATTGTTTTAAGATATTGCCAAAAGAATCGATACAATTCAAGAGTGAAACCATCTTGCCCTGCCTTTTGTGGACATTTCTGGAGTTAACTTAGGAATATCTGAATGGTTTAATAATGTGTCAAGCTTTACCTCTTCAGTTTCTTTACTCGCATACAAGTTTGAATAAAATCTAAATATTGCTTTTAATATACAATCCTGTCCACTAATAACATCTCCATTCTCTGCTGACAATTGACGTGTTTCTTTCTTTATTTACTTTATTCTGTTTTGCTAAGTTTAAAAAGAATTTTGATGGCTATTCTCAAAGCTCCCTCCACTTGATTCTTGATCTCATAGCGATTCCATCATTTATTTTTAAGCGAAGAGTTTCAAGTTGTGATTTTCTGTTATTTAATTCTACCAATACAGCAGTCTTATCATTCGATATCACTAATTTTATTCCAGTTCTTCTATATTTCTTTAGTAGTTCCTTTTCCCGATTTACATTTTGTTTCTTGATGATTTTGTTTCTTAATATCATCATCAAGGTTTCAAAAAATAACTGGTCAATAATAGAAATTCACATTCCCAACTATATTATCATTTTGATAAAACTTTATCTTTTGTGTAAAATGTAATTGTCTCTGTTATGGATTTAGTAATTTTTTTAAATAGAGAATTGTCTGGTCTGTTCGATAACCAGAGAGAATATCGGATTTATGAACTAAAGAAAGCAATTCTGATGATATTAAAAAGAAATCTTATCTACCCTGTTTAAAAGGATTCGGCTGCCGCCATGTAGTACTTTTTCATTGGATATCTAATAGACCTGTTTACTAATATATTTCAATTTATGCATGTTTCTCTCCAGAATCCTTAGTTACAAACTATTTGGTGCACCTGCTATGCATAATGGCGTCTCTATAGATGGAATCCATTTATGCATACATAAGTTGTTGCTCTGTCGGGCAAGCCTCTGGCAAGCATTCGAGTCGTCAAGAGAAACTTTTGTTCAAAAAGTATGCATAAAATTAGTAAACAGGTCTATTCTCCATGGGCTGCAAAGATCTAATTCATTCTTCATATTGTTTACCTGGTGTCTCGCGCTCTAGGGTTATTTACATGTAAATAATAATGAGTATCAAGGGTTTTGGTCTGAACTAAATTCCAGTCCCCCCCCCCCCCCCCCCCCAGATAATAGCATGTGGATTTCGAGTTCAATTATAATACGTTGTAGATATTCAGAAAAGGTCGGATTGTCACTGTTTGGTCCATATAAATTAAGACGGAAGAGTAATAACGTAATCATACAAGGTCAAGTCTAAAACTACCAAATTTCCCCCACTCTCTATTCTACAGTTGTTAAGTTTGACCGCAATAGTATCCTTGAAAAGAATTGCTGCTCCACTAGAGCTGGATGTATGACTGGGGAAAACAGCCGCCTCCCCATTCCCGACGTATTTCTGTTTCTATTTCATACAACATGTATCGTATGATTTCGACAGTATGTCTTCTCTTTTCTTATTGTTAGCTAAGCCGTGACAGTTCATTGAAATAAAAGCAATGTCATCCTGCATCAGAAAAGAGTTTTATGAGGGAAAAAAATTGTCGCCTCGAACGGAATTTAGACCCCAATGACTCTGTATTTGTGTGTGTTGATACACTGCATATATTCTACTGTGAATTACAACCGACATACAATGTAATGTGTATAATTGGCTCCCATATTGATCATGTAGCGATCACATGTATATGATCGGTTGTATCACTGTGTTCATCACATGATTTATTTGATGCAGTGAACACTTGTTCCTCTCAAAATTTACTGATCACGTAAATATGATCATCACCTATTGAGAAGAAAACAAATTTACAAGATATTTGAATTACTCGTCGTTTAATTCCATTCAAGGCGTTTATTTACAGAGGCAGTGTATGCCTGAGTCAAACTGATGATCATTAAAACAGTCTAAACCCGGAACAATGTAATGAAACATAACGTAATAAAATTAATACAAATGTACATGCACCAGAACTTTGGTAACATAATAAGCTAACTGAAAAAGCTATGGGGATCTCTGATAACCAGAAAGGATTGTAGCTCCTCCCCATGGCCCTAGATCACGTGACCCATCCGCAGGATAGCAGCTCCCGTGGGTATTCCCCAAAACCTTCTCAGTTATGATTGTGGGAGCGTATACTTTTATATCGATACTGGTGTTTCCACAGGTTTCAATTTATACCAGAATCTAACATTCCTACCACATTTGTTTTCTTTTCTTTTCTTTGCTTTTGTTGCTGTTGTTTTTGTTTTTGTTTTTGTTTTTGTTTTTGTTTGTTTGTTTGTTTTTTTGTGTGGTGGGGGGGGGGGGGGGGGCTGGCCTGAAATACGTTATGCGTCCATTTCATAATGGATTAAAATGTGTCTATACCAATATGCTTGCGAGGGACTTAAGTGGCTAGTCTATCATGTGTCGCTTACATTATGTAAAGTCCCAAAAGGTAAATTATACACATAGTTCAAGCAAGAAACTTTGCTCAGAGAAGATATCTTCCCCCTTCTCTCTTGTCCTTTTTTTCATTTGCTCTGAAACTGTATTTCCAAGCCCTTGGTGGTTTTAGAGCCTAAGGCCACCCTCATTGTAGTGTAAGGCCAAGTATGTCCTATATGTCACAAAGTATAATGAACCTGCAATCTGGGATCATGCATGAACATTGATTGACCTCAGATACACTTTTGGGCAACTCTATATGTCATACAAGACGTTTAGACATTTTCTAGCCTTAAAAGAAAATGTTTCAAGGTTTCTTTTATTTCCACATGATGTCTTTCAGTGTTTACATAATATGGCATAATATCAAACAAAATTACGAAAAAAATGTTACATAAATGGAAAAAGTACCCAAAAAAAAGTACAGTAATTACATTTAATAAAAAATTATACTATCATAATTTCGGTAATATTAGGTATAGTAGAGGAACAAAGTGGAGGAGTCTATTAAAAAGCACAGCTTGTATTTTATAGCCCCTTTTGTGAGAACAAAATACTTACAAATGTATAGAGAAATAATTACTATATATATATACTTTACACTATCCCATCCGCCCCCCCCCCCCCCCCTCTTAAACTACAAGACAGAATAGTTGTGATACTGGTATGTGTACAAATCATTATATTGGAAATAATAACAGGTGATGACCACAGTAGGAGAGAAGAAAGAGAGAGACAGAGACAGAGAGAGAGAGACAGAGAGATAGACAGCGAGAGACGGCCAAAGGAAGGATGGGGACGTTACACATTTTCATGCCTTCTACAATGATGTTGTTTTCATTCTAGCTCAATTTTTGGTTAGAAATGATATTTTCCCATATTGTTTTTTGCTATTGAACATTTATAGGCTTTATTTATCTATTCAGCAGGAATATTTTTAGTCTACTTTTAAATGAAGAAATGGTGGGAGCTGATTTAATGGTATTATTTAAGGAGTTACAGAGCTGTGGTCCGGTATATATAAAAGTTAGTAACTGTCCTGGGGAGCGTTTCATCAAGCGATTTGTCAGTGATTTTCACTGACAAATTTGCTCTCAGCCAATCAGATGCAAGGATTTCAGTAGCTTATAATAGTTGTCGGTAAAAATCGCTGACAAAACGCTTGATGAAACGCTCCCCAGGTCATTGGTAGATGTAACATATTTGATTACGGTCTCGTGGGGTATTTGTGTACTTCATTGTTTTTTTTTATACTTGCAATAAATTTTCTGGAACTGATTTTTGTCAAATTGGTACATCAGACAACCGAGATTGTACAAATATAATTCATCAATTTCCATGACCTTGTTATTATAAAAGAGAATGTTAGTGTGAGAACGATAGCTTTTATTGGAAATGATTCTCATTAGCCCTTTTTGTAGTAATAAAACTTTATTGAGGTTTTGTTCAATAGAGTAAGCCGCATGCGAGTATATAGGCCTACCATAGTTCAAAAGGGATAAGACAAGAGCGCAGCATATTACATGCAGGTTGGGCTGTGGGAAAAATGTTTAATTTTGTTAATGACACTGGTGTTACGTGATACATTGTGTAACATGAGATTTCCAGGAAAGACGGTCAATAATGGTATTGGTTACCTGGGTAAGCGCATGGTTGTTGAAAATTATAGGTTCAGGAAGTGCAGTAATACTTTTATTAAATAAAATTGGTTTAATCAAGGTTTAGTGAAAGTGTGTTTGCTGTTGTCCAAATTGCTACGTTTTTTAGCTCAGTGTTGACGATTTCTATGAGCTGGTGTGGATCCGGATCGGTAAAGAAATATGTTTGAGTCATCAGCAAAAGAGTATAAAGGATAATAGTCTGGATGAAAAGAAAAGGAATGATCAGTGAAGTCTCTTTGTCTGGTGATAACAGAGTACTAGCTGTCAGGTGGCCCTTTGAAGATATAACAACCAACTATAAATTTCCTTTTCTTGGCAAGCTGAAATCTCATATGTCGTACAGACAAAAGAAAAAATGATTGTTGAGTTCATGCCCAAACCTCTGTGAATTACATCGAAAAATATATCACAAAAATTGCAGGTAATGGAAATCCGAGATATCAAAGAAACCCTTTTTTTTTGGACTCAACAAAAAAAACTGATAAACGGTGTTTAAAGGAATGAAGGTTAGATTCTTGTCATAAAATTTCACTAATACTTAAAGCTTGTAGAGACCCATATGATTCACTTTTAAAGGACGCATTACTTTGCTGTGTATTCTTAGAGACGCATGTGTGATCTTAGCTTCAAAACGATAATGTATAGATTAATTACAATTTGTATTTTTTTTTATATTTGTGTATTTATTAAACAAAAAAAGCGCGGTATCCTATGGTATAATCTTTGTCTTACACAGCGGATAGCTAAGGAGCATGGTATCATGGGAACTACGAAGTCTGTAAGACTGAGATGGTGACTTTAATGTCAGGAGTTTACTGAGTGAATATGATATTGTACCTTTGAAATCATCAAAGTGTATGGCACAGGTGCCCATAAAGACAAATAGGGCTCAAACAATATATCGGTGTGCAAAATGTTTTTTTTGTAATATTTGGTTTTAATTTTCGTACGGAAGACCACAAGTCTGAAATCAAGGTTATTATGAAAAGACTACCATAGGGGCACATGGTCCCACGTCAATTAAAGACAATTCTTGTATTCGATTCATTTTTTTTTTGCTAATCATCAAGATGGTCACCAAATTCAAAACGGCTGCCGAAGTGTTGGAATATGTCCATTTTAATTTTGCATTTTGGCTTTAAAGCATGTAGTAAAAGGAAGTAAATTTATTGAATATACAAGATTTGTCTCACTGTAGGAACCCATAAGCGACTTTTCTTATGGACTTGATTTCTAATCATTAAAACAAATTAAAACCAAAATCTTAAAATAATTTCATTTTGATTTAAAATACATAATGTTTTAATTATCACAATTAGAAGCATTGTACTAATACATAACAACTCGATGATTTTATGGTAATTTGATATATGGAATTGACATTTATTCGAGAAAAAAAAATGGCACCTCAATCAGATTTCCGGACTCTTAAAGGTTGACTAAAGTAGAGAGAAAATGGGTGCTCTTTCCATGTATTTTTGCCTTCTAATCACGAATCTGCCAATCGATTGTCCAAATTATGTCTCGTTTTGGCGAAAAAGAGGGAAAAGTAGAGGTTTTGGGACCGTTCCTTAAAACTCGTGAGCTGATTGGCTAACCCCCAAGTGACGTATGAAGAGTAAGAGGCACAAGATCTGCAGGCTGCAGCATATAATATTGTACACAGAATGCGGTATTTGACCCCTCTGTTCAAGGGACAGTTTATGAAAAAAGGAAATTAATCAATATAATCTTAGGAGTGAATAATCATTAGCAATATATTTTCTACAAGATCAGAAAACGCTTTTGCCCAAATATATAGCTCTTGTTTTGTTTTTTAGCTTTTCTTTTGAACAATGTTCTCATCCATCTGAGCTTGCCGAACGAAAGTTTTGCATTGGTCTTAAACGCGTGCACAGCCGTTTTATGCGTCTGTATGTACAATGTCCTACACATCTTTAGTACGGCAGTGACTACTATGTTCCCCTCGTACATAGCGACTGGTGAACGCTTTTTTGTTTATTTCACTTAGGCCTACGGCTTTTTTTTTACTTCGCTTTACATAGTACGTTAGTACTGACTTAGATTTTGGCTGAATTCGAGTAACTTATATAGAGAGAGGAAAAGTGCCCGCGATTCCGAGTTGGAGGACTTTTCTGAGCCATGCAGATACGAACTCTGATTTATCAGATGATTTATCAGACCCCGAAGGCAAAGAAGCTCGAGTGGCAAGGGGAAATTCGACCATATTATATGTCTGAACCCCTCGCAGAATACGGGGAATGACCGTGGGTGAAGTAACTCCAAGGAGTTCCAACGCGTGAAGTAGACCGAAAATTCTGTCTCTCGTTCGTTAGCTCGTCTTAGCTAACGAACGAGAGAAAGAATTTTCGGTCTACGGGTGAAGCTGCTGCAGCTGCTGTCGTTGAAAAACAGATTGGAAGACTTGACTCCAAGTCTGATCGTTGGAATAGCTGAATCTTTCAGCTAGCTTATCCTTCTCTTCATGCCAAATTCGGAATACAGGCCAGGATCCTCAAAATCATCTTCGGCAAAGTGATCGCTGCAGATTGTACTCCACTCACTTGGCCGGCCCTTGCCACTCTGCGGCGCGTGAGCTTTACCTTTGCAACCCACATTTTCCGTCCCATATTTTCCGTAGATTTTCATCTTTAGGAAAAAGATGTAGGCTTACACCCCTTGTACATCATCTTTACGGGTCTTGCTACAGCCCGCAACTATACACCGATTCGGCATAATTGATGAAACTGTGTCCTCAAATCAACGTTATTGTGAGCAATTAAACACGAAAATATGCAATGCAAATGGTCGATGCGGTGAATATCATGCTCGCACTCGGCCCCGTACCGGGCTGGGCCTACCAGGCCTGCGGGCATACACGGTATACAGGTGGGTGGAATATTTTCCTTTACTTTTCGTACGTCACAGATCACGATGTCGCTTCGATGTTTTTTTTAGGGGCGGGGCTTATGACTCTGTAAATCAGCAAAAATGTACTTTTCAAATGATTATGAAAGACGACTGAATGCATAAAAAAGTGTGCGATAGATATTTTTTGGCTCCTGATGACTCTTTCCTACAAAAAAGGGGCAATTAATTTTTTATTTTAGTAACCCTTTAAGCCCGAAAATCAGTTGCCAATATATCAAACGTTAATTTGATTTAAATCAAGTTTGGACTAATTATGTAGGAAATACACCCTACCGTGTAGTGGTCATTTAAAAAAATATAGGAACAACGGGCCTCAATGCCCGGGTTGCAGGTGGTCCCATATGCAGAAGTAATCAGCATCAGCAACTCTATGCATATGCCAAATTCCATGCTTTTATAAAAAGGTGCAGTTATTTCACCATTCGGCTGGACTATTTTCCCAGGTACACGTCATCATCATGAGCGTTGCTGCAGCTAAGTTATTGTCGACCCAATCTGCGTTGAGTATATAGCTAGTCCAATCAACGTGCGTCTACAAAACTGCGCCCTCTTTTTTTGCATATGAATGTGTATATATAAAGTTCCTGTGTAATTTCATATCAAGGAATCGTTCTATGCAACGCAACTCGAACTAAGCGTCGTCAGTTTTCTTCTTTCATACACGAATCAGCTGCGTCGCTTCTGCTTGCGCACCCGTTGACTTGCGTATGAATGTGGATCAGTTGATTTCTATTTAATATCTTGGAATGGTCCTGTGCAAGTTGACTCGATCTTTATGAACATTCAAACAAGCGTCGCCAGTTTTCTTTTTTACATAGACCAATCAGGTGCACCGCTTATTATACCGCACCATCTGATTTGCATATTTTATTCTGCGCACGACTATCTAATGAATCAGAAGCCCTGTGGGAAATACGTCGACTCTTACATTAAACACGTTAGTTGGAGAGGCTAACCAAGAATTTAAGAAGCAAAAATATGAGTGTATACTTACTTTCAAATTGTCTAATCTTGATAGATGTGAAAATCAAAATCTCCACTTTCTGTATTCTGGTCCAATGCAAATTTGTTTTTGAGGATAATGGTCAAATTATTGCGGCCAATGCTCCAGGGTAGTGTACTATGATGAATAGCTGTGCTGCAAAACGAAGTGACGGGATTCCTGGTATGTCGTCGAAATGATGACTCCAAATAAATTCAAAAGATTTAGTTGGAGATCCGACTGAAAGTACCACTTACACCACTAACTTCCAGAATTAGTATATTTAGAAGGTTATTTCTTAGTTTGAGCTAAACATTCCTTTAAATACCAAGTTTTGTGTCTGGATATAGAGAAGACACTTGTGTTTTTACTTCGGTGATTAGCAGTGCTGCGTGGAGAAATGACGAATAGTTTCCTGGTCCATAGAAAATTGATGAATCCAATGTCATTTAAAACTACATTCCTCCCAAGGAGCATGTATGTTTGTTATTGTCTGTATAGAAAAGCGGTTTCATCAGGAATACACGTAGATCAGTGATGATATATCTAATAGATAACTGCCTAACTGGCAAAAACTTTAGTTATGCACTTTCAAACTGCCATTGATCTGCACTTCAGTAAAGTATTCAAGCAAAGCTTCGAACGTGTATCTGTTGCTCTATGTAAACTAAATCTAAAACCGACTCCAAAATCATAATGATATTTTGGGATGGTTTGTTCCGCTTCTAGTGGTAACCCAACAAAAGATGATGAAGCGACCGTGAATATTTGTTTTAACCTTTAACCTCGATGACGTGCTTTAAACATACATTAGAAGTGAGCAAGGGACTGGAATATTAACATGAATGTATTACTCTCCAATTTCTGTACAGCAAATACCACTACTACCACCACCACCAGTAAAACTCCTACCGTCACCAAGACTACTAGCAGGGGCGGATCCAGGATTAAGTATAAGGGGGGGCACACAAATGCAGGTTTGTCAACTTTTGGAAAAGGTAGACCCATATTTTGTTGGTCTCGCCAGACCTCCAAAATTCGCTTGGGGGGGGGGGGGGGTTATGGGGGTCCAGTTTCCCTCCATTATTATCTGACAAGCAAAACAAACAAAAAAAGTCATCGAAATGGGGGGGGGGGGGGCACAATCGAAAATTTGGCGGATCGTCTATGGTCAAAATGCATACTTTTCTTCCACAAGGGGGGGGGGCACGATCCGGAAGTGACCCCCCCCCCCCCCTGGATCCGCCAATGCTACTAGCACTACTAGCACTACGGCCACTACCCCTTCTAAAACTACTACAACGACAACGACAACGACAACGAAAAAAACTACTACTATAACTACTAGTACGTCTATTGCTATACTACTGCTGCTGCTGCTGCTGCTGCTACTGCTACTGCTACTACTGCTCAAGGCCGTACGCAGCGGGGGGGGGGGGGCAGTTGCCCCCCCCCCCCCAGAAATTTCAAAATCATACTTTTTTTTAAATCGGGTTTTAGACTTTTAAATGATCCAATATTGAAAGTGATCATCTTGCCCCCCCCCCCCCCCGGAAAAAATTTCTGCGTACGGCCTTGCTGCTACTACTGCTGCTGCTGCTGCTGCTTCTACTTATACTACTCATTCTACTTCTACTGCTACTTCTATTACTACTATTACTATTAATTACTAGTAATTCTACTTCAACTGTCACTACTACTACTGCTGCTCTTCTACAGCTACCACTGCTGGTACTACTACCACTACTACCACTACTACTACTATTACTACTACTACTACTACTATTACTGGTAGTACTGCTAGTGACCGTGGCATAGACCTTGGATATAGGGGGAGAAGGAAAAACATGCGACCCATCGATGATCTACCAAGAATTCCTTTCCCAGGTCATAATTTATTCAGAGGAGGGGGAGGGTGTGTCTGTGTGTGTGTGTGGGGGGTGGGGACTTCGGATGTTTCTTTACTCCATCTATTCATAATTTGCAATTCGTGATGTTTATTTATTTTAGTTTTCAACTCATTGTGCATGGTTTCATTACTATCAACACAGAACAGTTATATGTATTTTGGCCCAATCTCATTTTGGTTGAAAACATGTTTGGACAGGTTTGATTATTTAAAGACCTCAGCCTGACCGAATTTTGAAATATACCCTTTATTCATCCACGGGGAGCTATATATTTTCTGAACAAATTGAAACCAACTTCATGAGATTCCGTTTCCTGTGGAATGAGTAACAGCGTCCCGAATGTTGAGCCCCGGTGGTTTTTTCTGACGAGGGCCCCGTCTCTGAGGAACGCTACTTTGCGGGGGGTGAAAATTTGATGACGACATATCGTGTAGACGCACTCGGAGCTGTATACATGACATGTCGTCACACGTCTAGCGACCCCCTGCAGCTTCCTCTGTTGTTACGCCATAGGGAGGGGGCGGACCAAAAAAAAATTATCTTTTTTATTTTTTATGGATAAACGGAGACAAAAATTTATGAATACCCAGGGTAATTATATTCTTTGTTCACTAAGCTTTACCGTCAATATATGGTTGTTTTGGGTCAGGCTGAGGTCTTTAACAATTCATGCATGTTTATTTAAGAGTATGAGACCTGGTATTCCCGTTCGTTTGCTTACCATTTTCAATGTTGAATTCCAAAAGCTTAACAATATTGACTTGCGATTTGACGTTTGTTTTGTACTGTTTCAGGTGTGGGACAAATATATGTGGGCGTGCATTTTTGTGTGGTGTGTGTGCGTGTGTAGGCTGTTTCACTATGGTGTGCTGTATAAATAGTTTCCTCGTGAAAATTCAACGGTTCATTATAAAAATTGAATGTGAAACCTCACCATCCTAGGTGGCGTTGCTGATTTATATAAGTTGTTGTTATTTTATGATTTGTTTTGTTGTGTTGTTGTTGATGGGGGAGGGGTTGCATTTTTTAGTATGTTTTTGATTTGTTTTTTTTATTAATTGATTGAAAAGTAAGGCATAAACACGTCTCCTACTACTATTACTAATACTACCTCCACTATTACTAGTACTACATGCTATTACTATTATACAATAAATACTATTCCTATTACAACTACTATTACTACGACGACGACTATACTACGTTCTATTACTAGTACACTACATACATGTATATACTACTCTTATTAATACCACATGTACAACTACTACTACTACTACTACACACTATACTACTACTAGCCTCCTACTAATACTATACTACTACTAAGACTATAACTACTGCAGTTTATACTGCTCCTTTATTCGTAACCAAAATCATATATGCTCAGAGAAATTGAACCAATATTTGATCTCTTTGTACGCCCTATAAAAAAATACTTTGGGGCAATTCTAAGCGTCAAGGAATGACATCCACAAAGTTTGTTTCAAGTTTGAAAGAAGAATATTATGAACATCGTAATGAATATCTACACATTTATAGGACAATACATAAACTAATATGAGGTACTCTCACAACGTTTGAGTTTCATGTCAACTATTCATCAAATTTATGAAATATTAAATATTATATTGCTTAGTTACGGAATGACACAAAAAGGACATGACTCTTTAACAAGAAAAAAAAAATGCTTATACTTTGAACTTTGAATATGTATCCGAATTTCATGAATGCTGTAGCTTTCTCGAGTATATTATCTTGACTTGTAACCATGTTCCTGGAAATCTGTTTGAAAGTATTTGAAAAATGAAGCAAAATTTGGAATTAAATAGCGTTACGGAATGACCTCTGATTTGGAAATAAAGTATAAATTTCATATTATGTAAATAAGTAGTTAAAACATAGTTTGAAGCAAAGATTGAGCAAACGATTTGATGTTTTTAATGACCTAAAATATCCGTGTTAAAATTAGCTCTGTTAGCTCTGTTTATTAACCAAAAGCTGAATTGAGCATGTTTACATATATGAATACAATCATATTGGATGAGCGCACACCATGTGTCTAGTGCTAGTGATATAGCTCTCTCATAGCAACAGTTATTTATAGACATATTTGTATTATACTGTTAGCGTAGGATTATATAACTATAACATATGTAAATATAACCTGCTAGGAAAATGTTGGCTTTGGAAAGGTTCTTAAAGTTGTGATTTTCAAGGAAGAAAGTTTTGAAGTTCACTGCATTGGAATAGACCGCTTCGGTAATATATGCAAATTTTATGCATACCTTTCATACAAAGATTGTTCTTGACAACCTGAAAGCTTGCCGGACATAGCTACAAATAATGCTGCAAACTGGATTCCAGGCATTGAGGCTCATTTATAAAAAGCAGGTTCATGGAATAGCCCGTCACTACGTGCTCAGAGAATATATGTGCATAAATTTGTACATTACTAGAAGCGGTCTATTGTATCCATATTGCATTCTCTACTGTGTATCATTAACCTAGCTTGTATTATTGCCTGACTGAGTACGACTGTGAGTACTATTGTAAAATACAATGGCTTCTATTCATCTTTGGCTTTTTGTAGCATTGTGCTTACATGTAAGTAACATTCCATGTGCACATACACAGACTATTGTTAGCGGTCCTGTCATTGAGATTGTACGTCAACCTTAATATAGTAGGAGTTGCTTCTTAAAGAGAAGAATTCCATATAATGCTAACCACTGGCGTATATCTGCAAGAATTTCTTTTCAACTGGGGGGGGGGATGACCATTCAAGGAGAACAAAGCCACCCCCCCCCCCCCATGAAAAGAAGGTATGTGCGGATTTACGCCAATGATGCTAACTCGTGTGCAAGTTTCCAGCTTGAACTTTTATATTCTGGTGATGTACACCCTAATCCAGGGCCAGATAAGTCTGATACTATTCATCATATATACTGTGACTCATCCACACGGCATGTATTTAAAAGACCTATGGAATGCAAGTACATGTTGATCTTTGATGATGTGTATTGTTCTGTACATCACAAAATTTACAAACATTTTTATATAAATATGTGTCATATATTTTTAAATATTTTTTGTAAATATGTGTCATATATTTTTGAATATTTTAAAATATTTTTTGTAATGACACCATCAGTCAATCATCAGTCACCTAAAACAAGCCAAACAATAGACACTGGTATTCAGGTATGTACCTATCCCTCAGTTTAGCACCTGCTCACAATAGCCCGGCATGTTTTCAGATCATACAACACCAACTCATAAACTCTCAATCAGAATAGCAGATGCTATGTCACAAATGCTCCAACATCACAGGAAAAGAAAGGTACTGAAAATTTGTTGTATGAAAATACACGATCCTATGTTGAGCAAGTACAAAACAGAAAGATACTGCCCATACCAGTGTCTATTGTTTGGCTTGTTTTAGGTGACTGATGATTGACTGATGATGTCATGTGAAGAATCAGACTCCAAAGGATTTTTTAGGGGCGGGGCTTAGTAGGTAAAATAAAATAATTGCAAAAAAAATATAAAAAAATATATGACACATATTGAGATCAAAAGGTTGTAAATTTTGTAATGTACAGAACAATACACATCAAAGATCACCATTGCATTCCATAGGTTCTTTAAGTACAGTACAGCCGAGCTTCGGAAAGACAAGATACCTATTACCACATAATATTCTAAACATTATCACATCATATGGTTGATGAGGGATGATCCTAGATTTCTTGTTGTCACGTGCATCTTTGCCAGCGAGCTCCAAGATTTCGGCAGTCAGGTACTCGAGGACAGCAGCCACGTGAACAGGGTTAGGTTTACGGTTAGGTTTTGTGTTAGGGTTATCCTGTTTTAAAAATCTGAATATGTATAGCTTTCTTCATGTGAATGTACGAAGCTTGTCCAAGATTTGGATTCGTTAGACACCTTACTAAGTACATTATCCCATTCTTTTTCAGTCATTGATGTTACTGAATCATGGTTGCATAATTACTAACCACCTGTGTTTAAACTTAATAATTATTCATTGATTCGAGCAGACAGGAAGACGGGTAAAGGGGGAGGTGTAGCGTTGTATGTTGATAGTTCTATGACACGATCTCTGCTTAGCTGAAGGAAGTGGAGTCTTTATTCCTTGAAACAGAAAGTGAAAACAGTAATAATCATGTCATAGGTGTTATTTACAGACCCCCTGCCTGTAATATGGAGAATTTTTTTAACAACTCGAAAATTTAATGTCTAAATTAGGTCTTGAAAACAAATTTTCACACATTGAGATTGTAACATTGACCTACTTTATAATGACACAAGCTGTCGACGCTTTCAAATTATTTTATTTGCAAATGCTCATGATACTCCCATTCAAGGGCTTCAATGCCGGGGGGACGTGTCCCCCACCAATTTGAAGGTGGGGGACACAATATCAAATGTCCCCCCATGCACACTTTTGGGACTTTTATTATGAAAAGAAAATAAATCATTCAAAACCGAAATTACCTATCGTCAAATTTCCAAGTATATACATGTATATATATTTCTTACGTTAAGAACTAGTGCAAAAAAAAAAAGTTGGCTTTTGGAGGTGGCGATTGTATCATAATGGATAGGCGTACGACTCGATGCCGGTGTAGCGGCACATACGGTTCTCCTGTAGATACCGTATCCGCCGGCAGATATCATTCTACCTCGGAACCATATCTGCCGGGTTTGACGGGGTTTGACGTTTGCAGATTTGGTTCCCCCGCGGATTTGGTTCCACGGCGCTGCAGATAAGGTGTATTGTATATTGGCAGATTTGTACGAGACACTCTCGTGCCTAATAGACCTGTTTACTAAGCGATTCAAATTTATGGATGTTTCTTTCCTGGGGACCTAGTCAGTGGCGTATCCAGGGTGTGGCGCAAAAAAATATCAAAACAAAAAAGTTGTTCTTTAAATAGGCTTCAAAATTGGTCACATATAGGATTATTTTGCATCTCAGCCCTTCTTCAGAAGCAAAACTTTTCCAAATGGGAGGCCCCCTCACCCAGGACGGCGATCAATAATGCCTGGCGCCCCCCCCCCCCCCCCCCCCCCATTGGGAAATCCTGGATGCGCCCCTGCTAGTAACCTGTTATTAATGAATGAACTACAATACTTGGAATCCAGTTTGCATACATTATTTGTTGCTATGCCAAGATAGGTACGGTATCTGCCGGGGTTGAAACATGATCCGCCGGCAGATAGTGTTCTTGGCCGTTTTTAGAACGGTATCTGCCGATCCCCGTATCTGCCGCTACACCGGCAAATGACATCGCTACTTTATTTCGCGTGTATTGCATGTCTAGCTATGCAATACGCTAACATCTACCTTAGTCAGGCTGATGAACATGCATCACTGTGTCGGCATGTTCAGGCGCTAGGCCAGGGCCGGTGTAGCGGCACATACGGTTCTCCGGCAGATACCGTATCCGCCGGCAGATATCGTTCTACCTCGGAACCATATCTGCCGGATAAGGTGTATTGTATATTGGCAGATTTGTACGAGACACTCTCGTGCCTAAGTAATAGACCTGTCTAAGTGATTCAAATTTATGGATGTTTCTTTCCTGGGGACCTAGTAACGAGGTATTCCATTAATGAATGAACTACAATACTTGGAATCCAGTTTGCATACATTATTTGTTGCTATGTCTAGGTACGGTATCTGCCGGGGTTGGAACATGATCCGCCGGCAGATAGTGTTCTTGGCCGTTTTTAGAACGGTATCTGCCGATCCCCGTATCTGCCGCTACACCGGCCCCAGGTCGCGGACGCGTGGACGGCAGATCACTACCTTTCCGTAAGGTCTACCACCTCTTAGTCTAATTATCAGTTCGTCGAACTCCACGTGGTCTAACTTCATTTTGTCTACAACCAGTTTGTCTACTCACCATTTCGTCTAATTTCCATTTGGCCTAATAACCAATTCGTCTAATACCCAGTTTGGCTAACTCCATTTAGTCTAAAACCCATTTGGGCTAATTTTCACTTCGGCTAATTTTCACTTCGTCTATTTCCAAATAGTCTAACAGTCATGTTGTCTAAAAGCCACATAGTCTAATATCCATTTGGGCTACACCTACTTTGGCTAATACCATATGGTCTACCTATCATTTAGTCCAATTCCATTTAGTCTAATAACCAGTTGGGCTACTTATCATTTAGTCTAACTGTCAAATGGTCTAATGACCATTTGGTCTACTGTCCAAGTCGTCTAATAACCAGTTAGGCTACTTATCATTTGGTCTAATTTTCATATAGTCTAATGACCATTTGGTCTAATTATTATAGCAAGATGAGAAAGGACAGGGAAACGAAACTTTAAAGAAATGAAACTTCAAAGAAGTCATCTACGTTAAATGAGCATTAAAAGAGTTATTCACCTTGTTGCTGCTTATATCAACATCAATCAATATCCCTAAATTTTATATATTCATTATTATTTTATTTATCAAAATCAATTATTTAGTATTATTTTTAGTAATTAAAACATTCATAGGTCTCTTCTTCCTTTCATGACTTAAGTAGAAGAACCAGATTTTGTATTACACTTCAAATTATGTTTGTTGGGTTGATAATCTCTTATTCATGTTTCTTATTTGATATCCGATGTACAAATGTTTGTGCAAGTAGTCAATATAAGCTAACGGCGGTGCCAGGGTATTTTCATAGGAGGGGCAAGACGACCCACAGACTTGGGGTTTCAACGAACTGGGTACCTTTTTTTGAAAAGGGGGAACTTAATTATAAAGGGTGAAGACAAGAATGGAACATGGTGTTTTGATACGTTGCTGTACCCCTACATTGTATTTAACACACATTAACTTTTAAGGATATATTTTCTAATCTTTGCATAATATGCAATTCTGCTCTACCCCTAACTTGCAAGCGAGCGACCAAAAATACTATGCTCTTGTTGAAGGTCATGCATGGTGATTGCATTATACAGTGATTTCATGACGAAGATGCCGCAAAAGCGTTTAATTTCAAGCATAATCTCTCAATAAAAGAGATAGATAGGACTTTATGTTAATACTGCCATGAGTTACAATTAGTGAGTGCGATCGAGCGTAGCGAGCAAGCTTCGGGCGGGGGATAACTTAATTGCTGCAATATTATTAAACTTTTGGGCACTGTGTCCCCAGCTCTCCTGCTCAAAGTTCCTGCTCAAAGGTGTAAGCTTCTCTTCTATTTTCGGGGGCGGCGCTACGGGGGGGGGGGGGGCCGGGGCGATTGCCCCAATGATATTTCAAGTGACCAAAAAGAGAGAGAGAGATAGAGAGAGAGAGAAGCAAAACGAAAAAACAGAAGAAAGTAGAAGATTATGTAGTTATATTTATTATTATTATTATTATTATCATTATTATTATCATCGTCATTATTATTATTATTTGTTCATCTAAAACGTAAATTAATTCGCTCGTTGGCAGGGGGCACAATGCCCCCCTCCCCTCATCTTTCCAAGCACCCAAAAGGTGTCTCCTGCTACCCACAAAAATGCCGCTTTTTATACTTGTTCACTGCCTTCTTTTTCTTTTATTAAGGCAGTGGCGTATCTAGGTATTATGACGTCCTGGGCAAACCGTGAATTTGCGCCCCCTCCCCGAGTCAAATTATGTTATGCGAAGAAGCGAAGCGACCGAGCAGCAATTTTTATTTTTATATTTATTTTTTTACCCTTCCACGGGGTTCCTTTATTCATCATGAACGTAACAATTTTTACCAAAGATCGTACATACATAATATATGTTTTTTTTTACCATGATTAGTCATGTGAATACTTAAAGAATAGAGTATACCATAATATAACGGATATGCAAAATATGGCAACCATCTACACTATTTTCTTTCTTCAAGTATTCATTAATTCTTTCCTTTTCATTAAAAATCAATATTGTGTACAGAAATTTTAAGGTACATTTCACAGATTACAGAAAAAGTAAATATTTAGAGTCTAGCAAAAATACAAGTTATAAACAAGCCCGGCATACAAGACATATTACAGATATCGGTTTTTTTTTGTTTTGTTTTTTGTTTTTACCTCGGCTGCTCAGGATAGAGTCGAGTCAGGACAGCAACCCCCCAGCCCCAAGGTCCTTTCAAAAAGCTCTGGCCACAACTTGTCCAGGGATGGCCAACAAAATGATGCATAGTGTTGTTGGTAGGTGCGTAGACGAAAAGGGAATAGCCCAACAGGCAATTAGCCTTAGTGATAATTAGACAAAGTGATGTTTAGACAAATTGGCATTTAGACCAACTGACAAATAGACTAAATGGAAAATGGACTAAATGAAAGTTAGACCAACTGCACATTAGACCATATAAATGCCATGTAGACCAAATGGATACTAGACCAAGTGGATTTTAGACGAAATGCCTGTAGACCAATTAGTTTTAGACTGACTGGGAATTAGACAAACTGACATTAGACGAACTGGTAGTAGACCAAGTGACAACAAAAGAAAGTAGACGAAATGGTAATTAGACCAAGTGATAATTAGCCCAAGTAGTCATTAGACCTTCTGGTTATTAGACCAAGTGCAAATTAGACCAAACGAAGAGTGGACCAAAAGGGTTTAGCCCGAATGAAGGTAGCCCATCTGGAAATTAGACCAGACCAAGTGGTTTTAGCCCAAAGCGTGCATAAACCTCAGTAAGGTACATGGCGCGGATTGATGGATTTTAAAACTTATTAAGTGAATCGTGTGTGTTGGTTGATGTTTCAGATGACTCACTATTTTTTTCTTCGCATTTTTTTTTTGTTCAGTAGTGCAATGATAAATGCTAGCCAACCTAGCTTGAAAGAAACCAACCAAACAATGGAAACGAAAAGCAAAACCAATAAGCCCATGCTTTCTTCTGCCCAAATGTTTCATTGAATAGTAAAGGTGACAAACTAACAGGTATTGTTGTGCAGGTATTTTTTTCAAGGAGCAATTGGATTCTAGTTCATAAGGACTATTATATTTTCTCTAAATGTCTCTGTCAGGCCCGCAGCCAGGGTTTCTAAAGCGGTGGGTCGTTTTTGGCAAAAGTGAACATTTTTGTCATAATCAATACAACTGACAGCTTGTGGGTAATTCTGGTAACAAAGATTAAAGGTGTGTGCGTGTGGTGTTTTTTTTTCATGAAAAAGCGGACCTCAGCCCAAGAAGGGGGGTCGTCCGACCCCTCCGACCTCCCTCTGACTACGGGCCTGTCTGTGTAGTAAAAGTGTATCTCCCCTTAATCTTTTATGTGTCTCTCATTTCAAAATAATTCCACATATTTATTTGAAATACTACTTTACAACCATTTTACAAACTGTGGTTTGGCTATTACGTTGCAGTAAGTGAAGCTGACATTCCATGCAAATGATGGAAATATGACGAGAGAGAGTACGTAGGCCTAGTGATTGAAAAATAGGGTATCTTAATAACTTTAATTGTTATCTGAAATACTCTGTAATTTTGTGTTGCACACATGACATATTATTGTATTTTGCCATTTGATGATTTTGTGAATGTGTGTGTATACCTGTATGTGTAGGCCCTAAAAGATAAAGCTTTAAGCATTTTGACACTACCATATATATTATTATATATTGTGAGGGTGTGTGTGTGTGCATGTGTGTGTGTGTGTACATTACATATATTTATTGTCTACTATGTTCATGCTGCTATGATTTATTTTAATACCCACGGATAGTGCAATGCAATGCTGCATTTCTGTGTAAAATCTGGACATGAAGAAATTTCTGTTACCCATTAAAGAAATATAGAGCATGTTTCCAGTGCCTGGTTAGTTTTGAACTAAAGGGAAAAATGAAATTGTGAAAAAGAGGAGTAAACATAGGATTGTAGAGGTGTTGTGGTCTAGTGGATAAGTCACCGGACTGTAGATCACAAGGTACGGGGTTCAATCCCACCATAGCACTAACGTCCTTTGGCAAGACTCTAATCTACATTTGCCACTCTCCACCCAGGTGTAAATGGGTACCTGATATGCTTGAGCGCTAGTTGCTTTGGCGGCTCGGCTGTAACCAGGGTAATGATAATGTCTAAGGGCCATGAGCGTCACTGCGTGACAGATATGAGCGCTATGTAAGTGGCCACTATTATTATTGATTGTAAAACACATGCACTTTCACTGCCTTAAATTTTCTTACTGCAATAACTAAGTTTCTGGTATTCATTATGCAATTAGCATGTAAATGAAAAGCCTGAATGTGAAAGTGTTTGAATATAAAACACTACTGCTCAAAAAAAAATAAAAAATAAAAATTAGAGTATGTAAAGACAGTGAACATGTGATCATTAGACTTAAATATTCATATTTCCACTAACGGTGGAGTCCAAGTACATGAGGCTATTCATGAAGATTACTCAGTATTAGTTTCTACTGTTCTATTTGTTTTGTAATAAAGTCGTAGGCTAATGCAAGAAAATGTAAATGGGTACCTGATATGCTTGAGCGCTAGTTACTTTGGCGGCTCTGCTATAACCAGGGTAATAATGTCTAAGCGCCATGAGCAGTGGCGGCACCAAGGGGGGCATGGGGGCATTTGCCCCCCCCCCCCCATAATTTTCGGAGTGAATAAAAATAAAAGGGTGGAAATTTTTTTGGGTCCGCCCTTGCCCCCCCCCCCCCATTTTCTTTTGCCCCCCCCCCCCCCCTCCCCCACTTTAAAAATCCTGGTGCCGTCACTGGCCATGAGCGTCACTGCGTGACGGATATGAGCGCTATATAAGTGGCCACTATTATTATTATTGATTGTAAAACACATGCACTTTTTCTGGTATATATTCATTATGCAATTAGCATGTAAATGAAAAGCCTGAATGTGAAAGTGTTTGAATATAAAACACTACTGCTCAAAAAAAAAAAATTAGAGTATGTAAAGACAGTGAACATGTGATCATTAGACTTAAATATTCATATTTCCACTAACGGTGGAGTCCAAGTACATGAGGCTATTCATGAAGATTACTTAGTATTAGTTTCTACTGTTCTATTTGTTTTGTAATAAAGTCGTAGGCTAATGCAAGAAACATGAAAGAGTTAGAGATATATGAACACTGGCGTAGACAGGGGGCACCGGGTCCATGCCCCCCCCCCCTCCTATTCAGCCACCTAAAATAGTATATTAAATAACGCGAGAGAAAAAAGCGGGGGAAGTGAGAGAAAAGGGCCTAAAAAGGCGCTACAAGCCGTTATCTGGCTCTCAAAATTTGCTAAAACGTCAAAGTTTTCGCACTTTGCGAAATAACTGTCCTCTCCCTGCACCCATCCCTGTTACCATGGGTGTCGATAAGATAAGAATTATGATACATTTACTTAAAACTAATAATTACCCAAACTCATGATATTTGATCTTGAAATACCATCACATTCTTTAATGATTAGAAGTAAGGAAATAAGAAATGCCATTATTTCAATGCGAAACTATCGAAGAAAATGAAAACAAATCGTTTGAAATGCGAAAATTTTCCAAAGCTCGGTCGCTTTGTTCCCTCGCATAATTATTTTCTTTCAGGATCTCGTAATTTCGCTCCCCCAGTATAGTTCTTTAATAGCTTAAAGGGTTCAAGAATTTGAAAACAAATAAAGATGTAAGTGCTTTGCTCGCTATATAACGATATAATACTCCTGCTAAATATTGCGCTCCCAATATAGGATAAAGTGTATAAAGCAGCATTTGCAGAGGTTCAACTTTTGAAAGTAATTTCAACTTCCGGTCGCCTTGCTGATTTTCTCGACTCTATCTCAAGCATATAGGGTTTTCGTTCTGCTCCCGATTGTAGAAGTGAGTGAATAGAAAATCAGTTACGCAATTTAGGTTTTATTAGGAAATACCTTAACCGTAGTGCCACTGATAAAATTACTCATGCTTTAATCTCTTCTTGCTTGGATTTTGGTAATGTCCTCTTGTTTCGTTCGCCTCACAACCTACTTGCAAAATTACAAAAATTACAGAATGCCGCTGCTCGTGTCACATTACACCAGTTCTCAAATCACTTTATTGGTTGCTTGTAGAAGAACGTATTGTTTTCAAGATTCTTCTGTTATTATTTCACTGTATACATGGCTCTGCTCCGCAGTATAACATTGGTCTGATCAAGCATTACATTCCCTCGAGCTGTTACGTTCTCAAAACTCTGGCTTACTTGTTATTCCTAGGCTTAACACAAAATAGGGGAGCGAACCTTCGCTCATGCTGGGCCGTCGATATGGAATACTCTTCCTCAAGGGATTAGAAATAGCAATTCTGTTGAAGTGTTCAAAAATAATCTTAAAAAGTATCTGTTTAATTTGACCTATAATTGATTACCATTACCTTTCATGTCCGTACATATCCTATTGCACTTTTGCTTATTTGTGATTTATTTCATCTTTTGCACAAGTTGCGCCTTGAGCATTTGATCATCAAGTGGATTCGGCGCCTAATAAATTTATATATTATTATTATTATTATTATTATTATTATTATTATTATTATTATTATTATTATTATTATTATTATTATTATTATTATTATTATTATTATTATTATTATTATTATTATTATTATTATTATTATTATTATTATTATTATTATTATTATTATTATTATTATTATTATCAATGTATAAAAATCGAGCTTCTCTACCGCTCAACTGCGGTGGTCAAATGCAAAATTTCCTGGGTAAAATGCGCAATAAAATGTGTTTTTTAGGGTTAAAGATTGAAAAATTTGCCGCTTGGTCGCTTTGCCCCCTCGCTTCTACAATAACCGGGACCTGGGGGCACTGACTTCATTGTTTGCCCCGGGCGCCATAATCCCTAGATTCGCCAGTAGCTTCGCTCCCTCACATGTGAAATGTTGCGTCCAAATAATTAAAAGCAGTCCTGGCGTCGAAGTATAACTTTCCGCCTAAAAATATTGTTTGCTACAAGCTGTTATATTTCTCTCAAATTTGCTAAAACGTCAGAGCTTTCGCGCTTCGTGCGGAAAGGTGGAATCTCCCCCTCCCTGCACCCACCCCTGTTACATACAGTGGAGTATTGCGTCCAAAATAACTGAAGAGCAGCCAGGGCGTCGAACTATAACTTTCCCCTCAAAAAATTGCTTGCTACGAGCCGTTTATCTTTCTCCTTTTTTTCCGAATTTGCTAAAATGTCAGAGCTTTCGCGCTGGAAGGGGGAAGGGCGGGAACACCCACCCTTGGGGAGCACGCTATGCTATTTTGTATGATAATTATGAAGAGACTTGGTTTTATAGTAGACACTGTAGCCAGCCAAAACACCAAGGATCCAGAATGCTAATCAATCAAGCACACTCGAGTTGTGCGGCAGAGGTACACATTATACATGGTCTGGTATGAAAAGCATCACTTTTAAAGCATGGAAGTTCTACATAAATAAAGATTTACAATTTGCTGACTTTTCAAATGTTGCATGTACTGTTTTAAAATATTGTTCAGCTTGCGTTAAGTATAATTTTATTTATTTCTCATTTATTACCGATTCATTTACTAATTAAATAAAACAAGGATCTATTTGTACACCCAAGGATACGACTGTACTCAAGCGAAATTTAAAAAAATGCAAAAGTGACTGAATAATTAACTATAGATTGTGGTCACTATAGTGTCTACCACCGCTCCTCCAGTGACCAGGAAGAAGTACTGAACGTACACATTCAGTTGCTTCAAACATTGACAATATGGGGGAGAGAAATAGGGATGAAGATACTAGTTTGTTAACATTTAACGTGCGACCGGTGAGACTGAGCAATAGCGACTCACAATTTCTGGCATTTATTGGTCAGAATGTTTTCATGCATGTTTATGTACGCACATTGACTAATTCATGCACTGGTGTACTCATGGAGGGGCCGGTTTCTCCCCATCCCCTCCCCCATGAAATTCAAACAGGGAACATTATCAGGGCCGTATATACCATGGGCCGGCAGATGGGGGGGGGGGGGGGGGGGGGCTCACACACACACACATATATATATATATAAAACTCTAAAAGCTACATTAAAGTAGAACGTTAATGATTTTAAATATTGGCTTAATACTTATTATTGCATAGATGGCATAAATTAAACAAGGTTATCCAAATTCAACGCTTGGAAACATTTGAAGTAATGATTATTATCAATTATAAAACGGTAAAATACAGCCCCCGATATAGCAGCTGAAGAGCTCCTCGAACGCTGCTGAGATATGTGACGACACACCTGGACCAGTCCTGTCTAAGCAGACGATCTCCCATAGCATCTTACACATTTTTCAGAGCCTATTTTGTCATCTCCTCTTCACTTATTTCTCTTCCTTCACTAGCGTCAGTCTTAATGTTAGTCTGTTGCCTCACTCTTAACTTCGTGTATGGTATTATTTTGATGAAAAATCCAGCGTTAAAAAAATAAAGGAATTAGTCACTTGTAAACAAAATAAGACGCCATTGTATTTTCAGCTGCTTGCACCAGGGCATGTTCGGCGTTTCAAGAGGGAACGAATACCATCCTGCTATTATTCGGAGGGCTTTTCAATTTGAAAGTGGGGTTTATTTCATTGATCATTGACCCTTCTCCTATGTATTTACAATCAAACGGTTTTAGCTATCAGAATCAGTTTCACTTTCCCTTTATAATGGTGTGAAATAAGGTCATGTTTAAATACACCAAACTCTTTATAATTTGATAAATAATTGCATTGCAATTACGTTCATTCATTATAGGACGTCGTCTGCTTAAGCAGGATCGATCCCGAGTGTGACGACATCAAAACATCGCTATATTTCTGGCGAATCCTCGGATATTCCAGATGCTGAGATGAGCTTTTATTTGTGTTGTTTTTATAATCACCAGATACGCAGTTGACATAAAACTTATACGATTGCCATCTGTAAGCTTCCCAGTTTCTAGTGATACATTAATTGCCATATTTGTGATTTTCTTTGAATATCTACTTTAAGTGGACAGTTTTTGTCTTATTTCTATGCTCAACTGTCCACCTAATGTAGGGGGCGCTATTATGACGAAATAAACTGCATCGTTATGTGTTCACCTATAATGTAACCTTTTGTAATATAAAACAAAAATACAAAAATATGTCCCCCCCCCCCCCACGTTTGAGGAGCAATTGACGCCCTTGCTCCCATTAATAAACACACAAGTATAATGATGCAGTATTCTACATTGATTGATAACTTAATTACTAATGTGAACAAGCGCAATATTTCATCTGAGATTCTTTACTCTATTTCTTATCACCTGCCCATATTCTCCTTTTTCACGATCACAATGTAACCGAACGCTCAGCCGCGAAGAGACTGTTTAGAATTTACACCCCTGAAAAATGCAAAGACTTAATTTAGATCTTAGCATAGAAGAATGGGAAGATGTGCTCATGATACAATCAGTTGAAGAGGCTGTTGTGTTTAACGCATATTATGTTGAAATGTATATTACCATTGAGGGCGCAAATCCCATTTATGTAAAATACGTGGGTCACATCTGTAATTTTATAGCACGTATCCTTGTACATTGCAATATACATGATATAAGAGTCTTAGTTGTCAGAACTGGGGGTTTTTTTTCAAAGTGATTGGTATTTACAGATCTATGTTCCACCTGATACTATCTGAATGCAACTATCTCTTCTCACTCCTCTCTCTCTTTCTCTCTCTCTTTCTCTCCCTTTCACTTTTTTTCCTGGTTGGCCTGCTGCTTTTCACTATGCATTGTTTGCATATGTATATTCACTGTGTGATAATTTTATTTGTGATGAGGACGTCAACTCAAGCTCTGCTTATGACGACCCCTTTTTTCTATGTATATAAGTTTATGTGACCATACATGTTGACAGATTGACAAATCAAATAAAATTATGGGCTTCAACCTCATCTACATAAAACACGCAGGGGATGTCGGGATGGCAAACGAAGAAACTGTCAGCGGAGTAAATATGTGGCATCACTGCCTCAGCTCCATCGTCTCCTTTGATTAATACCCGCTCAGTACGTAATAAAATCTCTGAATACAATGACTTTGTTATTACTACAGTTAATACTGCTCCTATATTCGTAACTAAACCCATTTACGCTCAAAGGAATTGAACAAACATTTGATCTCTTTGTACTCTCTATGAAACATTGTATAATTTTCGTCACAATTATGCAATAGAATTTTTATGGGAAATTTTGTTTCCGCTTCTGGTAGAAACCCCAACAAAATACAACATACATGTATAACATCATGATAAAGCAATCGTGAATTGCTTTTATCCTCATTACTACTACTATCATTACAACTACTCCTTCAACCTTACTGCTGCTGCTGCTTCTCCTTCTGCTACTCCTACTAGTAGTAGTAGGAGTAGTACTAGTACTACTACTTCTAACACTATTTTTTATACTATTACCTCGACGACGATGACAACTTGAACGACTAAAATTAATACCTAATCGTACCCAAATTCATCAAAGCTTTGAAGAGTTAATATTTAGAATAATATGTTGAATACAATTTGCACAATATGCATATTAACAGCAGCCATGGAGGATTCTCTATTTTCTTATTCTGCACGAGGTACCAGAGTAAAACCATTCCAGCGTCGTCCAAACATATGCCGCCGATGTCACAACTACTCTCTCTATCCTCTCCTTTACATCTCTCTTTTCTCTCCCCCCCCCCCCTCCCCCCCCCTCTGTCTCCTTTTTTTTTTTTTCTCCCTCCCTTCTCTCTCTCCTCTGTTTCTCTTTTATCCTCTTCCTCGTAAAAGCACCTACATGTCACAATATGTGACATCGTTTTTCTTCTACTACTACTTGTACTGCAACAACTACTCCTACTACTGCTGCTCTATGCTAGTACTATTACTACTGCTGCTGCTGCTACTACTACTACTACTAGCATGCTACTACTTCTACTACTAACAACAATGATAATACTAAGAATATGACTACTGCAGTTAATACTGCTCCTATATTCGTAACAAAAATACAGAATGGATTACACATGCTATATGTATTTCCTACTATCCAACTTCTATGCAACAATACTACTACTACTACTACTACTACTACCACCACCCAACACCACCAGAACTCTTAACACTTCTACTGGTACTAGGGTTGAACTTTTGCTTTTAATATCACTGTTACAAATATTACTACTAATGATACTACTACTACTCCGACTTCTGCTATAATCCTGCCCAGAATCATTCATGCTTGAAGTAACTGAACCATTTTTTAATTTCCTGGTATTCTCTATAAGAAAATAAATGAGATTTTCGACACAGTGATATATCATTTATTAATCTGTTCCGCTTCTGGTAAAAACCCAACAAAAGGTAGCATATTTCATGACCAATCGTTATTTTCTTTTATGCAATTTAAACTTTTACCTTGATGACGTGTAATGATGTGTAAGCATCTGTTTGCAGTGAGCATTAGAAAGAAATACAACGTGGATTTCACATGCAACTTATTTAATACTACGCAACTAGCAAATAACAACGAAACAAGTACTACTATATGTATTGCAACTACTACTACTACAACTAGTAATAATAATGATTGACGTTGTAACTAAAGTAAGACAATTGGGATTTATTGATCATAACGGCATTTGTATTTACTTAAATCCATTTTGAAGTGATACATCCATTGCACTCAAGGACACAAAACAGTGATATATACATTAACTAAGGGACACTTTACAACAAGCAACATCATTTTAACATAATCGATGGGTAAAAAAAAAGATATTGATTTTAAACTGACAGTGATTAATAGTTGTAAATCACATATCTCTGAACGTTAAATTATAGAATTTGGCATTACGCAAAAGATCTAAAACAACAATTTTTTGTACAGACATGATAATAAATAAAACATATTCAATTCAATGTCCTGGTTACAGTATTTACAATAATGATACAAGACAAATCACTTCTGTCATAATTCTCAAGGTTCGGTCATATATGACACGGTAAACACGGTAAACCACACCAAGATGAAAAATATTTTACGTGCAAATGAAAAAAACAAACAAACGTATCTTTCCATATCAAAGACCCGTAAAGCCCGATGTACACAAGGCGTCATTATTTTGCCTAACGTGCGGTGTCAGTAGCTGGTACTGTCCTTTAGATTCCGTCATTACCTGCGCTATAAGAAAGGACCATGTGAATGAAAGAGTGATATCGTTTAAAAAGTGATCGAAAATGAACTGTGTAAACGAAGCTTTTAATAACTGGCATATGAGCTAATTTCATTCACAGGGTCCTTTATAGCTAAATGACGCCTCGTATGAACCGAGCATAATATTATTGGTACTCACTTATATGTGTGTATACAAGAACCAGAAATGTGAGAGCACTACACTTATGTCATTTTTACCATGACGTATGGGAACGAGGCTAAAGAACAGCATCAAGAACATAAATTCAACTGAAATAAACAATATTTCACAAGCGATGTATATACGAACATAAAACGTTATAGAGATTATTATCATAATGCGATAAGCTCTGTACAAAACATATAGTATAATAATTATATATTATATGACACCTAATTAGATCCTTGCCATTTGATTGGTTGTTTGATGTTGATCATTTGTCCCATTTAACAATTACGTCATCAATCGTGCAAATTTGATCCATTCACCGTGCAATTTTGGATCCATACGAAATTGTCCATTGCACTCGCGCGACCATCAACACGTCTACATACGCAAAAACGACTTGCCTTTGCAGCGCGCACGCGCATGCGACTATCAAGTAATTGACGGACCGCACAACAAAATGTAAGTCCCTTCACTCTGATCTTGTTTCTTAATTCATAAAATGTCAAATAAGAAAGATAGCTATTTTTAGGTGTCATATAAAACAAATAATGAATGTTTTTTCATTCGTGCAATGGACAGAATATTTCATTCGGTGAAAGATGAAATTCGATCCATTCAACTCGGCTCCGCCTCGTTGAATGGATCATTTCATCTTTCACCTCATGAAATATTCTGTCCATTGCACTCATAAACATTCATTATTTGTATAATGATCATCATCATTTCAATAGACTCGACATAGTTCTTTACTCTGTTAATTGTCTGTTTCTAGAAGAGCTCAGATTTCTTCCTGGGACATACTCTGAGACAAGATTTTGCAAAAAATGTGGAGCAAGAACCCTTAACTGCCTTCCTGTGTGGAGTAAGATTTTGAATTCTATTATTTTGCCAACTGGTAACCGGTGAAGACTTTTGAGACCTGGATTAACGTGAGGAAAACTTAGATGTTTTACTGAGGACGCCAGCACGGTTCTTTAATATACAGTTAGTTGTGCATATAACACCTTTCATAGGATTGGGTCGATTGAAATTTAACGAATAGTCTCAAATGGACTGCTTCTGTAATGTATACAAATTTATGCACATATATTCTCTAAGCGCCTAGTGACGAGCTATTCCATTATTAAACCTGCCTTTTATAAATGAGCCTCAATGCTTGGATTCCAGTTTGCATACATTATTTGTTGCTATGTCCGACAAGCCTCCGACAAACTTTCAGGTTGTCAAGAACAATCTTTGTTTGAAAGGTATGTATAAAATTTGCATACATTACCGAAGCGGTCTATTACGTGATCTCCCCCTACCTCCCACAAGCCGAAGGTGGCGTGTTCCCAAATTCCTACGGGCGATGACAAAATCGATTCCTTCCTCACCATTTTGGAACACCCCACCTTCGGCCTGCGATTATGTAAGGGGTGGGGGATGGCGTAATTGCATGTTTTTATATTATATAAGGATTAGAACACTAAAGATGATGGTATATCTGGGATTCTCTTGCTGGGGAGGGGATGGGGCAAAGTCTGAAAAAAGTCAGAGAAAATAGAAAGATTCCTACATTTTTTTCCGAACAAAAACAAATTTGTGCATAATTTTGTTTCAAGCCCCCCCCCCCCCTAAACCGATCACCCACTAAACTTTAGAGAATGTCAAAGTTGTCTACAGTCCCTGCTTTTTCTATTTCCATTGAGGGGCCTTTAATAACTCCGTTGACTATTTCTGTAATACATGATCCACTATTGACCTGTTCCGAATTATTGTGCTTCAATTTTCAAATTGCAGATTTTATACAATAGGCCTAGTATAGTAAGATCAGGAGAAAACAAATCGACTTGTCTGATAAAAAACAAATAATGTATGTAGTCTGTATTCTGGCTACTGAAATACAATAACTTAAACACAGGTAAATGCAATAGTTCTTCACAAATTACTTTAGAAGAAAAACGGTTCATTAGACATCACCTTTGATTCATTCATGCACACAAGTGGCACCTGGGCCCTGTTTCATAAAACTTGTCATCAATGACAAGTTGTAATAAGTGATATACTCTACTGAAATCCTTGCATCTAATTGGCTGAGAGCAAATTTGTCTATAGAAATCACCGACAAGACACTTGATGAAACGCCCCCCCCCCCCCCCATTTTTGCCTAATTTCATCTGACTAAGGGTGCATTTAGAGCTCCCCTTTTCATGCCAGAATCATTTTTTTTTATATGCGTTAAGATCGAAATATGTTTGTGTCCGGGGTTTTTTTTTTCTGCAGAAACACGGCTTTAAAACCTAGTTATAAACCCTCAAAGAGGCAGAGCCCTATTTGTGTTGGAGAATAGTGGTATAAACAGTGTACCCTGAAACAGCGTTTCAAAGTGTTTCATAACCATGCTTCAACATATGTTGATTCCGGCTTCACAACTGAGCTACAATGCACCCTATCTCTGAAATTGGCACAATTCTAAATGGAAATCGACCCCTAAAGAAAGCTAGTCTCGGTGGAAATCAAAGTGATTACTGAATATCTGAATATTATCAGCCCTTCCAAAATAATGTTAATCTCAGTCTTTCTGTATTTCTGTGTCACTGAGTCTCTTTCTTGGTAGTTTTCTTTCTTTTCTCAATTATGTACATATCTCTCTCGCGCGCGCTCTCTCTCTCTCCCGCTCTCCCCCCCCCCCCCCCCCCCTCCCCCCCCTCTCTCTCTCTCTCCCTCTCTGTCTATAATATTTTCCTAGTGACGCTTTCTATCCGTTTACTCACCCCCCCCCCCCCCAAAAAAAAAAAAAAAATAAAAAAAAAAATCTATTTGCATTACTCGTCCCACACCGATTGCCTCTCTCTCTCTCTCTCTCTCTCCTCTTTATCTGTTCAAGAGTTCACCCAGTGGCCTTCTAACAGGACGCATTTATAACGTCATTGCCGTTAGATGGCGCTCGACTACATTTCTGTTCATCTCCTTCCCGCAGGAAAATAATAATATTGATAATCCGCGGAGGGAGAAAGACAAACAACTAAAAATTACATTGTGTTGTAAAGAAACAATTTTCCAAAGATGTTGAATCGCTATACATAGTAACACGACAGTTAAAAATTGATTGCTGTGAAAATTCTTATCATTAAACTTTTTAAAAACTCTTGCGTGGAAAAGTTTGTAGCGGGGTTTGTAGTTTCAGTATTTATGTCATTTCTTCTTAAAGGAGAATTAACCCCCGATTACAAATTTACTTTTATTGGAAGGTGTAATATATTCCTACTTATTGGCCTAAATCATTTTCTAATAAGATATCAGAAAAGGGTATAAATAAAGATATTCCAACACCCGGTATCGTCTCCTACTCATTTACATGGGGGCTGCCATTTTCTTGCTGATTTGGAGTTGTACATGAACCATTGAGAAATGTTTCAGTCAGGAAGATATTTTGAATCCAAGACCTAAGTTGGTTTTCTTCATTAACTAAAATCCCATATTTGACGAAAAATATAAAGTGGGTGTTTACATGTATTATAAAAATTAAATCTTTATAATGATACTTTTAAATTGTCTGGTTTTGCTTACAAAAAATTATTTTCTTGGGTTTGCCAAACAGAGCAGAACATAATATATGCAGCATGCATTCTGACTTTTCAAGTCCCATTATCCGAAAGCAGGTGAATGCATAGTTTGCCGCTATAGATGCTCAGGGAAGAAGCATCCATAAAATTTGAATTAATTTGCTCCGTCCCATACGTCCAGTATCGAGAAAATAGATTTCTATTAAGCGAATATCGATTTTCAACAGAAATATATAAGGAAATCTTCAGTTTAAAAATAAATTGACATATCTATTCTATATTTTTAATCTCAAATGGGTTTTCAATTTTGAAAAAGGCAATTGGGCATTTGGATTAAGAAAATCTTCTTGTACACATAAAAAAAATGGCAGCCCCCATGTATTGCTAGCAGACGATACATATTGCTAGCAGATGATAAATTTTGCTCAGAAAATCTTGATTCGTATCGATCTCGTATATTTTGACGCGAAGCCATATAGTCTAACAAGTAGGAATAAATAACACCTTTGAACACAATCGTCTTTATTGTTTGAGGTTAATTTTCCTTTAAGTTTTACTTAGATTTTTTTTTCTCATCGATGTCTGAGACTTGCTATGAGTCTTATCTTTCCCTTTTTTTCTCTCTCTCTCTGCTCTTACTTCTCCATCTTTATCATTCTATCTTAATTTGCTTCTCTCCCCAATCCGAGTTTATTGTTTGAGGTTAATTTTCCTTTAAGTTTTACTTAGATTTTTTTTCTCATCGGTGTCTGAGACTTGCTATGAGTCTTATCTTTCCCTTTTTTTCTCTCTCTCTCTGCTCTTACTTCTCCATCTTTATCATTCTATCTTAATTTGCTTCTCTCCCCACTCCGAGTTTATGTTATCTCTCCGTCTCTGTCTTGATAAATCTCTCCGTATTATAATGCCTCACTGCTCTTTTCCTACTGTCTACTCTACCGTACCCACTTCCTCTCTCTCTCTCTCTCTATAGTAATATTTTCTCCATCTCCTTTTCTATGTTTTTTCCTTCTATTCCCACTCTGAGTCTCTTTTTGTATTATTGTCTCGACTCTATCTTGATAGAGCTCTTTATATGTCTCTCTGCTCTTTCTCTTCGTATACTATCTCTATTATACTATCACCACCCTGATTTTCCGCCCCTCCCCATCCCTCTTTCTCTCTCCCATTACTTCTCCATCTCTTTATTTTGTCATTTGCTTCTGTCCCCACTCAGAGTATCTTACTTCTCTCACTCTGTCTTCATAAATCTCTCTCTCTCTCTCTCTCTCTCATGTTTCCACTGTCTTTCCCTACTCTGTACGCCACATTACCCCTCTCTCTCTCTCTCTCTCTCTAGTACTATTTTCTCGATCTTTTTCTGCATTTATTGCTTCTATTCCCACTCTGAGTCTCTTTCTGTATTATTCTCCCTCCCCAAGTCTCTTTAACTATCTTCATTATTATCCCAACTCTAATTGTCCGTCTCTCTCTCTCCCTTTCTCTTTCCAAGAGTTCATTCAGTGGTCTTCTCACATCCTGTTGAAAATTAGTGTTAATGGGGGGGGGGGGGGGGGGGGAGAAACAAATATTTCAAAGATTGAATTGAATGCTTTTTAAAATGCCGTCTTTCTTCGTTTAGTTTCACATTATTCATTTCATTTCTTTCTGTGTAATTTGTATTTCTTTTTTTTTAATAGTCTCCGAGACATGAGTAAATGAACGACGGAGACAAACATGCAAAGAAAATCAGGCAAATAATTCACAATTTGCAAACAATATTAATCTCTTATTATAAACATTTAAGATGATGTATTGAATATCGAAATCATTGCTTATTAATGGAATTAAATCTGTAGACGACCTTGAACCAGTCAGTAATCTTGTAGTATATTTCGTTCATGCTGTCTAAAGCCTCATTTGATTAAAAAGGTGTCCATTCTCTCTTGAACGACAAATTGATAAACCACTATATGATACATATTTGCATTGTATTTTCGAATGCCCGCATATTACATGGGGTAAGTGGCACGGGACATTTCTGATTAAGTCTCTGTTACAAAAGATGGAACGAATTTTCGTTAGCATATACGATTATGACACAGATTCATCTTTCACTGATTTTCCAATACTATACATTAATGGCATCTGTCCAACGATTTTGGTAAATTATCTTCATATGCTATCAACCCTGCATGTTTTTATGAAGATTAATTTTGAATACATATTGATGAACAAAAATATTACCTAATTTTTCTTACATATTTACAATTGCAATCCTGACCAAGATACCATGAGCTGTACACCTTGTACATTATGTTTAATAACTTTGTTTTAAGCATACAACATAAGAGGGATATGGGTAATTTGAATGATCTTATCAAAAGGAAAACATCCATTATATCCATGTAGGCCTACATCAATATTTCTTTACGTTTATTTACAGTTGGAGAAGTAGGATACGAGATATGAAATGGATGGCTCAAGATCGTAGCACTTAGAAAGACATTTTGTTATATAGATTGATTAGGTTACTAAACCTGTCATTTGACAGATCACTGTTGATGATTTACATCATATATCTTGATTAGTATATTCTAATCTCCGGGAAACAAAATGACTTCATTACCAACTCTTATTCACGTTACTATACGTCTGGATATGTTCTCAGAATGAAATTAAAAGCTACGAAAGTTATAAACGAAATTATATCACACCTTGCTATGGGTTGTCAACAACACTGTTTGTATCTGTTCCATGAACTCTGTTTCTCTTTTAAATGAAATGAATACAAGCCTATTTACAGTACACTAAATAATGGTATTCTAGTCGCAATTCTTTTCACGGTTACGATGATGATGATGGTTATGAAACAGACTTTTAAACGTGTAACAGTAGTTGCATTATCATATATACATCTTCATATAGATAACAGTCATTCATCTAATGAACTTTATTATGAAAACATGTAATGATGTTCAGTACTGATAGTGAATAGCATATTTGTAGAGGTTGTGGCAGTGATTACAAAATCATCTCTAACAATGTCCAAGGCCAATATCAATATAAAGCACACATATGACTTATATATCGGTTCGAACAATATGAAATCTTACAAAGTAGAACCAAAGTGAGAAAAATATTTGAAATATTGCACTAACAGAGCAAGATCCCCACATAAATGACATATATGTTATTACTACTATAACAACAAGAACAAGAACAACACCAACTACTACTACAACAACTATTACTACTACTACTACTACAACTACTACTACTACTACCATTTGATCTTCTTCTATATACTGCTTTATACAACACCTACTAAGATTATTGCAACCCCATTGGTCAATTCTTAATCACATGACATCCGATAAAAGAAATGTTGAACAGTATCATTCTCCAGGAGTGCAATTCCGTTTGATCCATTTGCCCAATTGCACGCTGACGTCACTATCGATGTACACAGTATATTGTGAGGTACATGTAGGTGGCATCACGGAACAAATGGATCAAACGAAATTGCACTCTGACGTCACAATAAACATAAAATATGGTACGCGCGGCGCAGTTTATTTATGCAACACAAAATATGCACTATACGTACATACACTGTAAAAACTTAAGTGCTGTATATAGCACTTTTTGAGGGCATGCATAGGGACTGCACTCAGAGTGCTATTGAATGCACACAGCGTGCTATTTCAGCACTTTCACGGGAGCTGGACCGGCTCCTTAAACTGCTAAACATTCATTTAAAAAATCGTGATTTTGTCGAGCCTCGAACCTCGAACTGCTGATCGAGAATCGCTAGACTAACTCATATCGTACGATTTAGAGCAGATCATATTGTTACATAGTGAATTTACGACACCACATAGTTCATGTCATCTACTTGACTCCCATGACTAAACTGGATTGCAAGAAGCATTCGTTAGTCTATCGGTAACGTCAGCGCCTCTCAATCAGCGGAACCTGGTTCGAGGCTCGCCACGGTCACATTTTTTTTGCTGGTAAATTAGCACACTACAAGTGCTAAAACAGCATTTCAGGTGCAGTCACTATACATGCCCCGAAAAAGTAGCACTTTAGTTTTTACAGTGTACCTAGCTAGCTAGCGATTCGACGACGACGCGCGCCTGTTGAGGTCCTAAAGCGTACTCAACCCTGTACTGTAACTCGCCGGGTTAGTTCTGAGAAAAAAAGGTTCTCTTGCGAACGCGTATTGGCGGCAGGTTCTGCGCGGCAGGAGGGAAAAATAATACACGCGAACATAATGTGGTAATCAGAGAGGAGTAGTCTTCGTCTTGAAAGACAAAGGAAGAGATTTGGGGTGTAGGTTTTATCATGTACTGTAGTTATGTATAACATAGGGTGCGGCTTCAATATAAGACTTCGTCTTTCTGCTGCATTTCCCTGCAATTTCTGAAGTATTTTATTGTTTCAATTGTTTTAATGTATTACATGTATTGTATTTGTAATGTTTTTTATGAATTTGCTAAATAAAATTGAATTGAATTGAATTGAATGTGCACAATTACTAGAAAGTTTAACTGGTAGGCTTGTACGGGCTGCCGGGGGGGGGGGGGGGGGGGCTGGCCGAACCTCCTATACTAATACAATATTTTTTAATTGATTGTTATGGGTGTGTCGTTGTGGTGTGATTGCATGGTATTTGTAAGCATGCGATTTAGGTGTATATTGAGTATAACGCACCCTTTAATAAAATATATATTAATCTAGCATTTAATGTAAAAATAAAAAGTGACAATTTATTTTTCTAGGGCAACTGCCAATTTAAGTTGATTAATTCAAGACAGATTGGCATATGGGCCACTATAGAGCCAGGTAACACTATAGAGACAGGTTACACTATAGATACAGGTTACACTATAGGGACAAGTCACACTATAGAGACAGGTTACACTATAGGGAAAGGTTACACTATAGAGACAGGTTACACTATAGGGACAGGTTACACTATAGTGACAGGTGAAACTATATATAGAGACATGTTACACAATATGGACAGGTTACACTATAGGGATAGGTTATTCTATGTAGACAGGTTACATGTACACTATAGAGCCAGGTTACACTGTTCAGATAGGATACCCTATAGAGATAGGTTACACTATAGGGACGGGTTACACTATAGGGACAGGTTACACTATAGGGACAGGTTACACTAAAGGGACAGGTGACTCTATAGAGACAGGTTACACTATAGGGACAGGTTACACTATATGGACAGGTTACTCTATAGGGACAGGTTACACTATAGGGACAGGTTATACTATAGAGACAGGTTACACCATAGGGACAGGTTACACTATAGGGACAGGTTACACTATAGGGATAGGTGACACTATAGTGACAGGTTACACTTTAGGGACAGGCTACTCTATAGGGACAGGTAACACTAAACGGACAGGTTACGCTATAGGAACAGGTTACAGTATAGGGACAGGTTAAACTATAGGGACAGGTTACACCATAGACACAGGTTACTCTATAGAGACAGGTCACACTATAGAGACAGGTCACACTACCGGGAAAGGTTACAGTATAGGGACAGGCGAAACTATATATAAAGACATGTTACACTATATGGACAGGTTACACTATAGGCATAGGTTACTCTATGGAGACAGGTTACATGTACACTATAGGAACAGGTTACACCATAGATACAGGTTACTCTATAGGGACAGGTTACACTATAGAGACAGGTTACACTATAGGGAAAGGTTACAGTATAGAGACAGGTCACACTATAGAGACAGGTTACACTATATGGACAGGTTACACTATAGGGACAGGTTAAACTATAGATACAGGTTACACTATTTGGACAGGATACACCATAGATACAGGTTACACTATAGGGACAAATTACACTATAGAGACAGGTTACACCATAGATACAGGTTACTCTATAGGGACAGGTTACTCTATAGAGACAGGTTAAACTATAGATACAGGTTACACTATTTGGACAGGTTACACCATAGATACAGGTTACACTATAGGGACAAATTACACTATAGGGACAGGTTACACTATAGGGACAGGTTAAACTATAGATACAGGTTACACTATTTGGACAGGTTACACTATAGGGACAGGTTACACTATAGGGACAGGTTACACTATAGGGACAGGTTACACTATTTGGACAGGTTACACCATAGATACAGGTTACACTATTGGGACATGTTACACTATAGAGACAGGTTACACTATAGGGACAGGTTACACTATAGGGACATGTTACACTATAGAGACAGGTTACACTATAGGGACAGGTTACACTATAGGGACAGGTTACACTATAGGGACAGGTTAAACTATAGATACAGGTTACACTATTTGGACAGGTTACACCATAGATACAGGTTACACTATAGGGACAAATTACACTATAGGGACAGGTTACACCATAGATACAGGTTACACTATTGGGACAGGTTACTCTATAGGGACAGGTTACACTATAGGGATTACACTATAGGTTACACTATAGATACAGGTTACACTATTTGGACAGGTTACACTATTTGGACAGGTTACACCATAGATACAGGTTACACTATAGGGACAAATTACACTATAGGGACAGGTTACACCATAGATACAGGTTACTCTATAGAGACAGGTTACACTATAGAGACAGGTTACACTATAGAGACAGGTTACACTATAGGGGCAGGTTACACTATAGAGACAGGTTACACTATAGGGACAGGTTACACTATAGAGACAGGTTACACTATAGGGACAGGTTACTCTATAGGGACAGGTTACACTATAGAGACAGGTTACACTATAGAGACAGGTTACTCTATAGAGACAGGTTACACTATAGAGACAGGTTACACTATAGAGACAGGTTACTCTATAGAGACAGGTTACACTATAGAGACAGGTTACACTATAGAGACAGGTTACACTATAGGGACAGGTTACACTATAGAGACAGGTTACACTATAGGGACAGGTTACACTATAGAGACAGGTTACACTATAGGGACAGGTTACTCTATAGGGACAGGTTACACCATAGAGACAGGTTACACTATAGGGGCAGGTTACACTATAGAGACAGGTTACTCTATAGAGACAGGTTACACTATAGAGACAGGTTGCACTGTAGGGACAGGTTACACTATAGAGACAGGTTGCACTATAGGGACAGGTCACACTATAGAGACAGGTCACACTATAGGGACAGGTTACACTATAGTGACAGGTGAAACTATATATAGAGACATGATACACTATATGGACAGGTTACACTATAGGGATAGGTTACTCTATGGAGACAGGTTACATTTACACTATAGAGCCAGGTTACACTGTTCAGACAGGATACCCTATAGAGACGGGTTACACTATAGGGACAGGTTACACTATTCAGACAGGATACCCTATAGAGATAGGTTACTCTATAGGGACGGGTTAAACTATAGATACAGGTTACTCTATCGAGACAGGTTACACTATAGGGACAGGTTACTCTATAGAGACAAGTTACACTATAGGGACAAGTTACTCTATAGGGACAGGTTACTCTATAGAGACAAGTTACACTATAGGGACAGGTTACACTATAGAGACAGGTTACACTATAGGGGCAAGTTACACTATAGGGACAGGTAACACCATAGATACAAGTTACTCTATAGGGACAGGTTACTCTATAGAGACAAGTTACACTATAGGGACAGGTTACACTAAACGGACAGGTTACGCTATAGGAAGAGGTTACAGTATAGGGACAGGTTACACTATAGGGACAGGTTACACCATAGACACAGGTTACTCTATAGAGACAAGTTACACTATAGGGACAGGTTACACTAAACGGACAGGTTACGCTATAGGAAGAGGTTACAGTATAGGGACAGGTTAAACTATAGGGACAGGTTACACCATAGACACAGGTTACACTATAGGGGCAAGTTACACTATAGGGACAGGTAACACCATAGATACAAGTTACACTATAGGGACAGGTTAAACTATAGAGACAGGTTACACTATAGGGGCAGGTTACACTATAGAGACAGTTTACACTATAGGGACAAGTTACAGTATAGGGAAAGGTTACACTATAGATACAGGTTACACTATAGGGACAGGTCACACTATAGAGACAGGTTACACTATAGAGACAGGTCACACTACAGAGACAGGTTACACTACAGGGAAAGGTTACAGTATAGAAACAGGTTACAGTATAGGGACAGGCGAAACTATATACATGTATAAAGACATGTTACACTATATGGACAGGTTACACTATAGGGATAGGTTACTCTATAGGGAAAGGTTACAGTATAGAGACAGGTGAAACTATATACAGAGACATGTTACACTATAGGGACAGGTGAATCTATATACAGAGACATGTTACACTATATGGACAGGTTACACTGTGCAGACAGGATACCCTATAGGGACAGGTTACACCTTAGATACAGGTTACTCTATAGAGACAGGTTACACTATAGATACAGGTTACACTATAGAGACAGGTTACACTATAGGGACAGGTTACACTATAGATACAGGTTACACTATAAGGACAGGTTACACCATAGATACAGGTTACTCTATAGAGACAGGTTACACTATAGGGACAGGTTAAACTATAGAGACAGGTTACGCTATAGGGGCAGGTTACACTATAGAGACAGGTTACACTATAGGGACAGGTAACACCATAGATACAAGTTACTCTATAGAGACAGGTTACACTATAGGGGCAGGTTACTCTATAGAGACAGGTTACACTATAGGGACAAGTTACACTATAGGAACAGGTTACACTATAGGGACAGGTTACACTATAGGGAAAGGTTACAGTATAGAGACAGGTTACACTATAGGGACAGGTCACACTATAGAGACAGGTTACACTATAGGGACAGGTGAAACTATATACAGAGACATGTTACACTATATGGACAGGTTACACTATAGGGATAGGTTACTCTATGGAGACAGGTTACATGTACACTATAGAGCCAGGTTACACTGTGCAGACAGGATACCCTATAGAGATAGGTTACACCATAGATACAGGTTACACTATAGGGACAGGTTACTCTATAGAGACAGGTTACACTATAGGGACGGGTTACACTATAGGGACAGGTTACTCTTTAGAGACGGGTTACACTATAGGGACAGGTTATACTATAGAGACAGGTTACACTATAGGGACAGGTTACACTATATGGACAGGTTACACTATAGGGACAGGTAACACCATAGATACAGGTTACTCTATAGAGACAGGTTACACTATAGGGACAGGTTACTCTATAGAGACAAGTTACACTATAGGGACAGGTTATACTATAGAGACAGGTTACACCATGGGACAGGTTACACCATAGGGACAGGTTACACTAAAGGGACAGGTTACACTATAGTGACAGGTTACACAATAATCTGAAAATACTTAGGGTTACAATATTCCGAAGGTTCGTGAAAATTTTCCGTAAATCCACCCAAAGTGTGCAACAACTGCCTTTTCGAAATAATGTTTGCACCCCCTAAGTTTAGATCAATCTTTGCGCCCCTCAGTTATAGATAAATTTAACGCCCCTTTCAATTTTTGTTACCCCTCCGATTTTCCCTTTTCTTCATTGTTATACTTTTATGTTGTCTATTTTTATGTATCACTTTTACTACTGACATTATAATCATTCTTTTTAAGTGGTATTGTCCTATAATAACTGCTACTGTTATCATAATCATCATCATTATCATTATTATCATCAGTATTATTATCATCATATAATTTAGTTTTTTTAATCTCATTGCATTTACCTGTCTCTATAGTATAACCTGCTATAGTGTAACCTATATAAACCTGTATCTATAGTGCAACCTTTAACCTGTCTCTATAGTGTAACCTGTCTCTATAGTGTAACCTGTCGCTATAGTGTAGCCTGTCGCTATAATGTAACCTGTCGCTATAGTATAACATGTCTCTATAGTGTAACCTGTCCCTATAGTGTAACCTGTCCCTATAGTGTAACCTGTCTCTATAGTGGCCCATATGCCAATCTGTCTTGAATTAATCAACTTAAGGCGCCAGGTGCCCTAGAAAAATAAATGCACTTTTTATTTTTGCATTAAATGCTAGATTAATATATATTTTATTAAATGGGGCACTATACTCCCTATACACCTAAATCGCATTCTTACAAATACCATGCAATCACACCACAACGACACACCCATACCAATCAAGTCAAATATCAAATTGAAGCATAAGATTTATGAAACTTAAATATACTTTAATATTACAAAATTCAGTGTTTCTTGACATTCATGTCAAATATTGTTAAAATTCACCGTACCAGCCTACCAGTTAAACTTTCTGGTAATTGTGCACATTGATAAAACCTACACCCCAAATCTCTTCCTTCGTCTTTCAAGAAGAAGACTACTCCTCTCTGGTTACCACATTATGTTCGCGTGTATTATTTTTCGAATTTACTCTCCACTACATGCTGTTGCCTGGCTGTGAGAAAACATCTTGCGTGGTGATACAATCGGAATGCTGGAATCTACTTTTTTAAAGACAAAGTGTGTACATTGGTTACATATTGCTGGATCCTGACCCTGTCATGAAGTGCACATTAATGTTATTTCAATATTTGGAAAGTACAGAAAATGCCCTTTACGCTCATGTCTAATTTGCCCTGGCTCACAATAAAACTGTGGTAGTTTTGGCCAGATTTATATTTCATTTCATTTCCATTTTTTGTCATAAAAGGAACACCATTTGTTACCAATTTCGTCTTTTATTTTTAACACAATAAAATCATGTCACAAATCTCTGATCCCTCTTCTTTTATTTGATGTATAACTCATGACAATTGGTGAATAATAAGTAGTCTATTCAATAGTTTGCAAATGAGATGTTCCTGGCTGTTCTTGCTCATTATGTATTCATAGTCAGGCAGAACTGGAAATAAAATAGCGCGCTTTTAAGGGACCTGCGGATTGACTGCACTATAATTCGACACCTGCTTTGGCGTCTTTGAGAACCTTCTTCAAATCTTTCACCGTCCTAGGTGATTTAACTTTCCATTTCTGGAACAAGTCTATGAACTTTTCAAATAATTCTTCATTGTTGTTCTTAATACCTTTAGCGATGTTGTATTCAATACCCAGGGCAACCTGTAAAACATAGAACTGATCCAGCTGCAGACGTTGTGATATCGTCAGAATATGTGCATCTGTTACCATTTCCTCATCTGCAGGACTGAAATGAAAGATCAAAGAAGAACAAAGATGAACCCTGATTGTCGTCATTCAACTGAAAGAAATATGTTTTGGAAAAGGCATTAACAGTTCAAATGAATATCATTTGTATGAAGAGAATAAATAAAAGTCGGTTAGAGGTTAGAAAATAAAAATGTTGAAAAACAATAGAAGAGCATTCAAAACGGATAAAACCTACGTTATTACGGATTCAGCTGATGCTCCGTGAGTCTCGAGAGGCACAGGAACATTACCTGGTCGGTTATCTGGAAGAAAGCAGTTTAAAGAAATATAAAATCAAATCATAACAAAATATTTAAGAGGTATGTTCGAGCTAGATTGAAACCTTGTTACTGATATTATTCGTCGTATGTTTCAGGTTATAATAGTATACGATGATCCACTCGCATTTTTTGTTCATGAATGTCATTTAACAGCCCTGCCACAGTATATGTCACAGAAAGTGGTACAACAAAAGGCAAGACTCTTGAATCGATTATTGTGCCACTGAGACTAACTACCTCGGGCCCCACTGACCGCTTGTACCATGTCAATGAAGAGAAGGTTGACATGTATCATTTTTCTATCAAAGAATACACTGTACTCGTGGTACTATAAATGTTATTTCTATTTAGGAGATAATTCATCCATAACCCCAAAAGCATTTTTTTCAATCTAAACACATCTTCACAAAAAGAAAGTTCCCCCTAAAACAAATCTCTGTAATTTCTGAATCATTGATTCATGCACACCGGTCACAAACATGATGAATGTTATTCAAATGATTTTTAGTTCACAAAATCAAAGCAATACTTTTGTTTTTATGTGTTCATTCAACCTTGAATTAATGGATATTGTTTGCAAAAGTCGAAAACACCTTTCTAAAAGAAGAAATTCAATCGCTTAAGATAAATTTACCACGGGAAAGGTGTCAAAACTGCAGTTTTGACTTGTTACCCCGTGCTCACTCAACCGTGAAATTTTGCGCACGATTTTTTTTTTTTGTATGTTAGGAAGGACATAAAACGTTTGTTGCATGCCTTGTGATGCTTAAAAATTCGAATTTGTTCCAATATAATTGAATCAAAGTTATGACATTTGGCTTGTAAATTATAAAAAAATAGTCCATTTTGCCTTTAGGGCGTGTTCACTGAAGCGTAACCAAATGATTTCCGATATATTTCACATGAAAGGTAGCTGAGAGGTACAGCTACATGTCTCTGTATTCAGTTTTCATCAAAGGTTCCTGATTCAGAAATTACAGAGTTTGTTTTAGGGGGAACTTATGCACACATAAATGGCTATTTGTGACTGCACACAGATGTGGCGTGAAAGTTCGGCCCAACACTTCAACTATTTCTCGCCATACTTGGAATATGAGGGCATTTGAAGAGCAATCATTCTCAGGGGACATTTCTACTATGATGTTCTTCCAAACTGACATACAAGGAATGAGAGAGCTCACAATTTTTCTCACCTTTCCCACAACTCAGCCTTCTCTTTAAGTTATAATGAATTCTTTGGAAAGTGTCAGGATAATTACGAGAAATATTATATAACATTTAAAAAACAATTAAGCTTTGGTTTGAAATGATTTAGTCCACTCTAATTTGGATTTTACACGCTGATTTAGTTGATAATTTACCACTAATATCGATGTAGAAGTGAATATCCTTTGGCAATCCTTGCGTTAAACTGAACTTGATTAGGCTTCGTTTTCCTACATCTTCTCTTGTATCCAAAGGGAATGATTCAGGCTGATCGGTCAAGTAATAGAATGTGCTTTCTGGTAAGCTCTGTGAAAGGGAACAAATATATGAGTTTCGAAAATGACATACTTTAAATCACATTCTTCGTATATTCAGGCCCCGTATCGTCATCTTCCTCTAATTATCATTGATATTTCAGTTTCATTTTCAGCACACTATTTTTTTATGAACTTTCATTGTATTACATGTATTTCAAGTATTTGCAAATATATTTTGATAACATAATACTTTTTAATTGCCTAATGAACTAATAATATTTTTCAAATTTACCATTATATTGAATATCAAAAGCCCTATCATTGAACTTTAGCTGTCATTTTCTGTTAATGATCTAGGTGCTACAGCTCACGACACTGAAGAAGGTCTCGTGGTCCTTCTGACAAATTTTTCTGAGTGTTTACTAGACCGACCGCCCACAAGATAATCTTTGTGTTCTTATCAATTATCTTTAATTATAAGTTTCTTTTTTGCTCCTTCTCTCATGTTTTTATATCTATTTCCTCATGCGTTATGCTTTCACCCCCTTCCCCCTTGTGCCATCTCACCTTTTTATTTGTTCTGTCGGTTTATTGATCTATGGGTTTAGTGGACCGGCTGTAGGTATCGTGGGCAGTTGGTCTAACTAGGATATCCGCAACCGAGGGATCGTTTGGCGTATATCATATGCCCCATTATACAGTGCGTCCCAGAAAAAACGAAACCCTAAAACAAAGGATTATTGTGACCACACTGTATGCTCTATGACAATAATTATCTATTTTCCATAAACTAGAAGTACCGGATATTATGCTTTTAAATGATAACTTGATGTCATCCATCCGTAAATGGTGTACCGAGCAGCATCATATTTAAAATGAACATGTAAAGCCTCAGTTGTGCCAGATTTTGGGTAAAAAGTTTTAACAGATATGATACGTGAAATTCCCTCGTGTAATGACATTCATTCATTTCGAAATTTATAAAACACGGGTCAATACCAATTTCAAGTGGTGCAAGGGGCATATGCCCCCTCCCCCCCCCTTTTCTAAAATCAATATCCCTCAGAAGATGAAAAGGTTCCCCACCTGTGATAAAAAAGGTGCCCCTCCTGAGGTATGAAATTGCCATAATCTTGGTATTTTTTTTCCATCTATGTGCCCTTTTTTCCTTGTATTTCCATTTGATGGCAATGTAGCCATCGCGATAATATTACCGTGGCTGCAAGGGAGACTAGCTGCAATGTGGGAAGCTTGCTGCTCACCGCCTTTATCCACCCGTAACGCGGGTTGTTGGTTTTTTTTATCTTGACCATTGAATTGAAATCTGCGTCGTTTTCTGATGCAGAATTCTCATACATATTAAATTCCCTCTAGAGAAAGTAACCAATCACGAACACCGAGGTAAACTCATCATGCCAATTTTTTTGTCACGTGATTGATCGTGACGTTTCACCCTGCTTTATCCAAAATGGCGAGTTCCACCAGCTTCGACAATCTTCTTCACGATAGTTTGAAATATGCTGCCAGCAATTGAAGATTCCAGGTGAAAAATTCAAGGAATTACAGGAGACTGCGATAAGAAATGTTCTTGCGGGGAAGGATTTATTCATAGCGCTACCCACTGGTTTTGGCAAAAGTGCCATTTACGAAGCGATTCCTTTGTGTTGCGATTTCCTTCGTGAACGGCAGTACTTTGATGGTACGGCCGGAGGACGATGGGTGAATACATGAATGTTGATTGCGTTACGGGTGGATAAAGGCGGTAAGCAGCAAGCTGCCCACATTGCTCTCCCTTGCAGCCACAGTAATATTATCGCGCTCACTAATATTATCGCTCTCACTCGTTGGTAAAGGCTAATGGCAATGGCAAGTGCTTTTACTTTTATGAAATATATCACCTTTCTGTCCGCTCTGTTCTTAAAAGAAATGGTAGTTATGAAAAATGCAATTTTTTTTTTTTATTTCGATTGCAGGTACCATTTCATTACAAAACATGCCATTTCTTTGCCAGCAACATCGAGAAAACATTGACCATCCTTTATTTTATGATGAGGGCATTATCCTTACCCTCATTATTGAAAGAAACAGATGAAAAGAGTCTTATCATAGGGTTTTAAAAGTAATGTTTCATTTGGGTCATGTTCGCATGTGATCCTAACGTTTTCACGGTTTTACCCAGATCTGGCACAACTGAGTTTTTACATGTAATTTTCAAAATACTGCTGCTCGCTAAAGCATGTACAGATGGATGCCATCAAGGTATCATTTAAAAGCATAATACATTTAGTTTATGGAAAATAGATAATTATTGTCATAGAGAACAGTGTGGTCACAATAACCCTTTGTTTTAGGGTTTCTTTTTTTTCTGGGACACAATGAATACGAAGAGAACTTACCTTGGTGGTGCATATGTCTTTGTTGTCCCTAGAGTACGTGATTACAAGATCTCCATGTCGCCATTTTACGAAGAATTTTGTCTCCCGAAAGGCAATCTTATATCCAGCTATGTCCTAACAACAAGTGACATTTCAAAATTTCAATTTAAGTTTCTTGAAAGTTCGTATTTACCAGTAACAATACATTGCTTTTAACTTAACATTCAATACAGTTATTGATTTATCCCGTTATTGTTCCGTGTCATTTCTTGGTCTTTATTTCATAAAGTTCCCAACACATTGATTGAAATACACTGGAAAAAAGAATGATTCTTCGACTGTATACAATATCTTGTTGATGCATGCAGAACGCTTGTTATAAATCAGCTGATCGTGCGGCGTTCCGATGTTTAATTGTGTACCCACGGCTTAACGATAAAATGTGGAATAAATGGTTGGCCACACCTGAAAGAAAACGATGAATCGTTACCAAATCGTTCCCCGTTGTTTATCTGGAAAATGAATTGGAAATCGTCCAAAGATTTATTGTACTGAGCCTCCCCAACGATTTTATCGTCTCGTTTGGGATCGCTCGGCGAACGATTTTATTACGACGGACCTCAACGATAATATCTGTCAGCAAATAAGTTTACTCTTTCCATGTGACGCCATTTAAGGAGAAGCAACGATCGGATTTTATCGTTCTGGTGTGACCACTTTTATCGTTGTTGTCACATAAGATATATTCATCTATTTTCTTCGTTTTATTTCATGGCTCAACAAATCAAAACAAATATCGTTTCTACGATTTTCTTTATAAATTTTCATTCCCCGGTTTTTGCCGTTGTAAATATAATTTTTCATAAACATATTATACAATTTTTGAATTGCGCAATGTGAAGTCAAATACTTATAAGAAAAGTACATGATTTTCTCAATTACCTTTTGATCTCTGCTTATGTCATCTGTGATACAAAGGTATAGCAGATCTTCAATATTCCTGTAAACTGACCTAGGAACGTATGGCGTACAGACGATACGCTTGCCAATGAACACCGCTGTGATGAGGGCAATAATCCACAATTCTGAGAAGTGGTCGACGTAGAGGTCAAGGTCATATTGTCTTACAACACATCGTGGGATTCCATCCGCTGTACAAGGTACGGCCAAGAACCTATCAGAGTCTTTTTGGAATTAAGAAAACACACACACACAACACAGAAATCACTGTTAGTAAGCAACACTGACAAGAGTTCATGTGGGCAAGACTTAGCCAGCTCGAACTGAAATGTTTAGAACGTTGAGCTACTTGTTTGTATCCTTACCTGTCTTACGGTTGTAGAGAACCAGCTTCGCGTTTTCTGGTTTGATGAAGAAAGCGCAGTGAGGAAGGGTTACTTTCACAGGAGTGCTGAACGTACGATCAGATGGCGACACTTTCAGCCCAACTGAGATGATAACTTCGTTTTCATTCAACACGAGATCAGGCGGAGTTGCTGTCAATTCCTCAACGGCTACATCTCCTAAATTGTCTGCTTCATCTGGTGGAATCTGAACTTCGATACTGTACCCATCAAGACGAATAAGTCTCCCTTCATCTGTGCTGTTTGGCGACTTGTCATGACTCAGTTGTTTGATTCCAGTGGGACCATATGGAGATGGAGTCTTAATAAGTTGCTCTCGTTCAGGAGGTTTCGGAAGAACTCCGGATTGTCTATCACAATTTGAAATAGGAAAACAACAACGACATTAATTTTAAAAAGCAAATGTTTTGCTCATTCTATTCTCTGAATGTATCAAGTATGTGAAAAAATATTTATTTATAAAATCATTTAAAGACAGTATCCAAACAAAAGAAGCATGCTGCATGAATTTGCTGTTGCATGCGAAGAATGTCTGGCCCGGGTCAAGCCCCTTAAACTCGGCCGCCAGTTTCCTTTAACATTATTTTGAACAGGCCCAATGGTGTCTCTCACCTCGCTCTCTCTCAAAAAAAAAATCTCTGCTATCATGCGCACTGGGAAATCTCAGGTTATTACAAATTAAGAGTACAGTTTCATCACATTTGTGTAGGTAATATGACATCATTCTCTAATTAGAAGTACATTCATTACCATTTTAAAATCTTACGCACTCTTTGAAAAAACAAAATTTCCGTCAAACTGTGTACACCGCATCTGTGGTTACTATAAAAAGTGTTAGAAAACTGTATTGTACCATTTACATCATGTAAAACACCGTGTGCTTACATCGAGAACATATTTATCTATTACTTCTAAATCATAATAATCCTGATGTACCAGTTATTAGTCTTGAAATATGAGGGATAATAACGTTGACTATTGTCGGGTAAAAGGCTCTCTTGAGGAATCCAAATCAAAAGATTCGTTTATTCTAATAAGTAGCCTACCTAGAGCCGGGGTAATATTGGAGCGCCTTGAGCACACAATTTACTTCTTGAACACAAAGAAAATATGTGCACACATGGGAAATTAATATTTTACAATTAAGTGGATTGTGAACCCAGGAGACCGTCATCATGAGCGATTTGCTAGATGTCGATGGGGGCCTTAATTCGAAAGACATCAACAATAAATCATGAGATTAGTACATTAATTACCCCCCCCCCCCCCCCCCATGAACTTTCGCTTCCACCTGATCTCGCTAAAAACAAAGGGGCGTATATCACGGCGCTTTCATTCAATAGTTGAAGCTAGAATCATAAACATGAATCGCGAAACAAAACATCGCGACGCGTCATTTTATAACACGGTTTCTTGTGGAGAGCGTTCATGAAATTTCACGTCAACGCTGATTCTCGCTCATTTGAATTTTCGCATTTGCAAAGCTTAACTGCGCAGCTTGACCAAAAAAGGAAAGGTCAACTTTTCCTTCTTCGTTATAAATTTTCTTTTTGTTTTTAGCCTTCTATCATCTTCTTTTTTACTATCTTTCGAATGCATTTTATGTTTCTTTCACCTTCCGTTTTATATTTCCTCCTGTAATTTTTTTTTTCTATTTCTATGTTTCCTTATTTTGTTCTTTGTGTCTTCCTCCTATCATCGGTTTTTTCTTCCTTTCCTCATGTTTTCCATAACTTTCCTTTCATGTTTTTTACCTCTTTATAATCTTCACTTATGTTATTCTTTGATTTTATATTCCTTTCATCTTTTCTTTCTATATTCCTGATGTTATTCTCTGTTCTTATCTTCACCTCTCTCTGTTTGTTATATTTTCCTTTATTGTGCTCCTTCTCACATCTTTTCTTCTACCCAATGACGGTTTCAATTTGGTGATCTCAAACACGTTTATTTTTACGACCGACGAAAATTTGCATGAATGCAACCATGATTTAAACTAGACGTCTTTCAAAACCGTGTTTCTGGGGTGAAAGATGTTCGCTTGAACGCAGCCTAAGTAACGGTATAACAGTCACTCTCAACCACTTAAATCGTCTCGTAGTGGTCATTTGCGTATCTTTGGACTGGCGAGTAATTTCCCACAGGTTTCATAAGCTTTCCTTTCCAGCTGATTTAGCTCAATATTGAGGATTTGGGTACTTTAGGGGCATCTGGCAAGCACTCCCCACCACTTATGTCGTCTGGCAGTGGCCATTTGTGTATCTTTGGTCTCTGCCGAACAATTTATTTACCATTGGTTTCATCGGGTTTCCTTTCCAGCTGATTTAGCTCAATTTTTGGACCCACTTTGGGGGCGTCTTGCGGGCACCCCACCACTTAAAACGTCTGGCATTGTCCATTCATGTGCCTTGGGACTATGGCGAATCTTTTCATATAGGTTTCTTAGGGTTTCCTTTCCAGCTGACCTAACTCAATATTTTGACCACTTTGTGACCTCCCCCTGGCCACACCCACCACATAGAACATGCCAGACGGTCAAATCGTTATATGCACATGAAAATTGGTTTCCTTTCAAGCTAGGTTGACCCCTGGCTCCCTCCCGGAATATACGCCATGTTCTTTATACCAACTGGAGCCAAGTTGGCCAGACTCTCTCGTTATAGGGCACACATAAGTAATTCATCCGCTCGCAATGCATGCCGGTGAGGCGGAGCAAAGATTATTTGAAATTAATTAATTAGAAATATTCATATAAAATCGATTAAATGTCCTCAGTAAATTAAAAAAGCGTAAATGTTGTTTGATAGACATACTCTTTCCAATTTGACACCTTAGCTGAAGTTATTATTATTTTTAAAGGATTTATTTTATCACTGGTGCACTTCCACTGTTTCCATGTGCGAATGGGCGGAAATTTCGGCTAGCCTTGTTTCAGCCTAAATATTTTTTTTTATCGCCGGGAAAGTGCCCAAATAAGGTACTTCATTTGGGAGATTTTTATATTTTGGGTACTCAGATTATAATCGGACGGGGGTGTGCGGCTGAGAACTCCAGACCCATACCCACATCCAAGGGTCCTTTTGCTGTAAATAGGCACCCATGTCTAAGGATTTTTTGTGAAAAATGGAGCCATGCCTAGTTTGTGAAAAGGTAGACCCGTTTTTTTTCGCCAAACCTTCAAAAACCGCTCAGTAAGAGGTTATGGGGTCCAGTTTCCCTCCATAATTCCCTGACAAGCAAAAAAAAAAAACATGGCGGATCGTCATTTTGGGGGGAAAATGGGACCCATGTCTAAGGATTTTTTTGGGGAAATGGGACCCATGTCTAAGGATCTTTTTAAAAAAGGGGACCCATGTCTAAGGATCTTTCTTCAAAAAGTCACTCTTCCCGGCGGCACATCCCCGTATACCCAATATACGTGAGTACCCCCCCCCCCCCCCCCCCCCCCGGGCTCTCTTTCTCTCTTTGGTATAGCCCGTACTTATATCGCCGATGAATCGCCTTGCCCTTGGCCTTGGAGACGAGATAAGACCTAGTACCTGGAACCGTTCCTTGCCAGTTCCCAGTAGTATGGTCCTCCTAGCCTGGAGCTCCCGAACTTGGCTTCACTTGTGGTAAGCTGAATTGCACTTGAAGTTCTGTTCGCATGGGCAGGTTTCTTGTGAAGGTTGAAGTATGCTTTGGACAGGTAACACCAAACACCAAAGGCATGATTCATACCCGCGGCTTTCTATGTGGAAAACGTGTCTCTTGTATTTCCAACATTTGGGGGGGGGGGGGGGGGGGGTTGTCAGTCGCTTGAGAATCTGAGCTAGGATTTTCTGTCGATCAAAGTTATTCAGGTTCACTTTCTGCCTCGGACGTTTGCTAAGATAGGGAAATTTAAATTTATTAACTATCACCATTACAAAACGCTTAGCACGCCTCCCGTTCGAGCCGGTTAGTTTCGCTCTCCTCGATCTCTTTTCAGAGCAGTCTCATTCTTTAAAATCTCTCTCTCTCTCTCTGCCACCCCCCCCCCCCCCCCCCAGACTCACACACAACATCCATGGGTAATTATGTGAAACGTCCCCAATCTCCCCTTCTATCCTTATTATAGACGGAATAATACTATAAATAAATTACGAGAATATGAAGGAAAAGTGAATATGCAGCCTTTTCTTTTATATTCTTTGTTTTTAAAAGATAAAGACAAAAATTGAAATTCTCCATTTTGATCCAACAGGTGCCATTCAACATCATCAATGGGCCGACACTTCATTCAGGGTGCAAAGGAAGCAGTATTCACTATAAAGAATCACACTCCCGCATCTACACGTCAACCGTAGTTTCATGCACGCAAATTGACAATAGTGAGTGATGTCACAGGGACTGTTCTCACTTGCCTGTCCTCATTACCCTTGATTAGATAATGAGAAATTGATATCAATTTTATCAGTAAACTCTACCCTTTACGGCTGAAATTGTTCAGATTATAAAATTTTGACCTACTCTATACGGCACTGAGTTGTGCCAGTGCCATATAGAGATAGAGTCTGGCCAACTCGGCTCCAGTTGGGTAACAACATGGCGCATATTCCTTTGTTGCAAGCTTACATAACAAAGGAATATACGCTATGTTGCTACCCAACTGAAACCGAGTTGGCCAGACTCTCTCTATATACGGCACCGGGTTGTGCTGTGGTCGAGCGCCAATCTAGGTTTTTTTTTTTTTTTTTTTTTTTTTACAATTATACCATTGCATCACTTCGCTTTTGCAGCAGTCTGTCTAAACATTGTATAATAAAATATTGTAAAAGAAATACACGTAAACATCCCTTGTTTCATCCTTATCATAAGATTTATTTCCAATTCAATTCAAACATAAAAATACTAACATAACATTTCATAAGGTAGAAAAAACAAAACAAACACGTAAATATCAGCGGCTGTGTACAATATAACATTAGAACAATAAGGGGAAACAATGAAAAGGAGTAAAAAAAACAAAATACGAAACAAAACAGAATTTTAAAAAACAACATACAAAACAAAACAGAATTTAAAAAAAAAACATGTAATGACTGATCGGAAACTGGCGTACGCGAAAAGCCAAGGCATGGCTTGTAGCATATACCAAAGTCATATCAAATTAAAATTGTCAACAAAGCAAATGATACAATAAAACAAAAGAGGCAGCAAAAATCACAAAATTTAATAGAAAGTCAGTAGATAATTCTTATACTGTCTTTTAAATGAATTATTATGTTGTAAGTTAAATGAGGATGAGTCCAGTAAATTCCATAAAACAGGGCCTGTATGACGAAGAGTTTGTTTGCTTCTATCATTATTGTATTTCCACCTGTTAATTTTATATTAGGACCTAGTATTTTAATTTTTGTATTTGAGAATTTATAGAAAACATATTCATTATATATGGAGACAATGTATGTGAATAAAATCGTTGCATTAGAGACAGGATTTGCAATTTATTAAGATCATATATTGTTAGGGTTTTAATACGCTTAAATAACGGGGGTTATGTGCTAAATAATTGGATTTAGTAATAATCCATCAATCCTTTTACCATATGTGTTGCCCCATATTGAATTACAATAAATTAAATGCGGTAAAATAAATGCATTACACAAATGATATAAAATGTTAAACGGTAATTCATATTTCAAACGATTCATAATACCAATATATTTTGAAATTTTTCTAGACACATTATCAATATGTTTCTTCCAGTTTAAATGTTCATCAAGTATTACCCCTAAAAATGTTATAGAATTGCAACGTTTGATTAATTTATCATTAATTTTCAACACACACATGTCATTTTTCTCAGAGTTATTCTTTTGAAATAAAATGAAATTGTTTTTTTTCTAAATTTAAAGATAATTTATTGCACTGAAACCATATTGCAACTTTTGAGAGATTAAACGAAACATTTTCACATAAATCATTAAAATTACTATTGGAGGCAATAAGAGTGGTGTCATCGGCATATAAAATGAAATTAAAATAATTGGCAAGAATTAACAATATCATTAATATAAATTAAAAATAGTAAAGGTCCTAAAATAGATCCCTGTTGTACTCCAGTATCAAAGATTTTATACTCAGATAAAATAGAATTAAAAATTGTATATTGTTTTCTGTTAAATAAATAAGATTCAAACCATTTCAAACAAATACCTCTGACACCATAGTACCCCTGCCGGAAAGAACACAGTGTCCCACAGTGTGTTCACAGTGCGAAACAAGTGTGAAACACTGTTTGAAATCATCTTCACACTGTTAAATTCGAGCGTTTTAACATTGTGAATCACATCTTCACATTGTGAGCGAGTAAATTCACACTGTGAAATCGAACATCACTAATATAAGTCAACACTCTGTGGTAAACCACACTGCAGAAGTGTCCCACAGTGTGAAATCATCTTCACACTGTTAAATTCGAGCGATTTAACATTGTGAATCACATCTTCACAGAGTCGAATATGTGAACACATTGTGAACACACTGTGGGACACTGTGTTCTTTCCGGCAGGAACTGCAATTTCTTTAATAAAACAGTATGAGAAAGGGAATCAAAAGCCTTAGAAAGGTCCATGAAAATTCCTATTACACTTTTATTTGCATTTATTTCAGATATAATTCTATCCTGTATTTCAACAACGGCCATTTCTGTAGAAAAATTTTTGCGGAATCCATATTGACCTCGATAAACAACATCGTTTTGGATAAAAAAATCTTTTCAAGGATTTTAGAAAAGCATGGTAAAATTGACACTGGTCTGTAATTATTAAAATACTGAGGATCCCCTTTCTTGAAAATTGGCACTACTTTGGCAGTTTTCATTTTGGACGGCACTGTACCACTGGAAAGAGACAAATTAAAAATATGTAATAGCGGATCTAAAATAAAAAATATTACTTGTTTTATAACTTTACTATCTATTTCATCAAAGCCAGAACTCTTGCTAGGTTTCAATTCTTTACTAAGTCGTAGAATTTCACTAACAGATACTGGGTTAAAAAACAAATTATCAGAAATGGGATTATTCATAAACTCAAAAAAGGTATGAGCATTATTCATCAACAAAAATTCATGATCATCAACTCGTTGATCATCGATGATAAAGGAATTAGAAAGACTTTTGTTTTTGTTGTTTCTACATAAAATATTATTAATTAATGACCAGGTTTTCTTAGAGTTACCTTTCAAAGATTGAAATTTCAAATAATAATATTCTCTCTTGGCATGTCGCAACTTCGAGTTTAAGTCATTACGACATTTTTTATACCTATTCCCATTTATAACTGTATGATTATTCTTATACTTCTTAAACAATTTATTCTTTTTCTTTATCAACTTCAATAAATTTGAGTAACCCATTGCTTTCTTATACCTATCCTCCTCGTAAATGATTTAAAGGTTGACTAAATTAGAGAGAAAATGGGTGCTCTTTCCATGTAGTTTTGCCTTCTAATCACGAATCTGCCAATCGATTGTCCAAATTATGTCTCGTTTTGGCGAAAAAGGGGAAAAGCAGAGGTTTTGGTACCGTTCCTTAAAACTCGTGAGCTGATTGGCTAACCCCAAAGTGACGTATGCAAAGTAAGAGGCACAAGATGTGCAGGCTGCAGCATATAATATTGTACACAGAATGCGGTATTTGACCCCTCTGTTCAACGGACAATTTATGAAAAAAGGAAATTAATCAATATAATCTTAGGAGTGAATAATCATTAGCAATATATTTTCTACAAGATCAGAAAACGCTTTTGCCCAAATATACAGCTCTTGTTTTGTTTTTTAGCTTTTCTCAATGTTCTCATCCATCTGAGCTTGCCGAACGAAAATTTTGCATTGGTCATAAACGCGTGCACAGCCGTTTTATGCGTCTGTATGTTATGTCCTACACATCTTTAGTACGGCAGTGACTATGTTCCCCTCGTACATAGCGACTGGTGAACGCTTTTGTTTTGTTTATTTCACTTACGGCTTTTTTTTTTTTACTTCGCTTTACATAGTACGTTAGTACTGACTTAGATTTTGGCTGAATTCGAGTAACTTATATAGAGAGAGGAAAAGTGCCCGCGATTCCGAGTTGGAGGACTTTTCTGAGCCATGCAGATACGAACTCTGATTTATCAGATGATTTATCAGACCCCGAAGGCAAAGAAGCTCGAGTGGCAAGGGGAAATTCGACCATATTATATGTTTGAACCCCTCGCAGAATACGGTGAAGGGCCGTGGGTGAAGTAACTCCAGGGAGCTCCAACGCGTTGGAGCTCCCTGGAGTTACGGGTGAAGTAGACCGAAAATGCTGTCTCTCATTCGTTAGGTCGTCTTAGCTAACGAACGAGAGACAGAATTTTCGGTCTACGGGTGAAGCTGCTGTAGCTGCTGTCGTTGAAAAACAGATTGGAAGACTTGACTCCAAGTCTGATCTTTGGAATAGCTCAATCTTTTAGCTAGCTTATTCTTCTCTTCATGCCAAATTCGGAATACAGGCCAGGATCCTCAAAATCATCGCTGCAGTCTATTGTACTCCACTCACTTGGCCGGCCCTTGCCACTCTGCCCGCGTGAGCTTTACATTTGCGACCCACAATTTCCGTAGATTTTCATCTTTAGGAAAATGATGTAGGCTTACACCATCTTTAGGGGTCTTGCTACAGCCCGCAACTATACACCGATTAGGCATTATTGATGAAACTGTGTCCCAAAATCAAAGTTATTGTGAGGAATTAAACACACGAAAATACGCAATGCAAATGGTCGATGCGGTGAATATCATGCTTGGCACCGGGCTGGGCCTGCCGGGGGCCTCCGGGCGCGTACGGTATAGGTTAGTGGAATATTTTCCCTTACTTTTCATGCGTCACAGATCACGTGATCACGATGTCGCTTCGATGGGATTTTTTTAGGGGCGGGGCTTATGACTGTGTAAATCAGCAAAAATGTACTTTTCAAATGATTATAAAATATGAGTGAATGCATAAAAAATTGTGTGATGGATATTTTTTGGCTCCTGATGACACCTTCCTACAAAAAATGGGCAATTATTTTTTTATTTTAGTGACCCTTTAACAACCTTCGGAAAATATTCATTGTACTTTTCACAAAACAAATGTAAAAACAAATCATATGCCTTTTCTGCATCACTCTGCGAATATACACTAGACCAATAAATTATTTGCAGAGCGATGCAAAAGTTTACAATATTAGCAGACTTTATCTCACGAAATGTGAATGTTTCTTCTTTATTAGTACTATTTTCAACAAAGGGAAAATAAGTTATGGTGTATATTGGGAAATCGTCGCTTATATCAGTAACAAATATTTCAGAATTGATTGTATTATCTAAAACATTGGTCATGTTATTATCTATGAAGCTTGCAGAGTATCTTGTCACACGAGCTGGTTTATCAATCAATGGATATAATCCTGAAGAAATCTGTATGAGTACATTTATAAGTATCAAAAATATTAATATTATAGTCTCCCATGATATAAAAGGACTTATTACGAATATATGACTGATTAATAATAAATTAAAAATAATTTAGGAAATTCTTCATATCACATTTAGGTTGTCTATATATAATTACAATGATACTATGTTTAAGTGAATTAGGTTCTATCTCTATACAAAGACTATCAGCGCCCTCGCATAAGTGGACATGCTCAAGTATTTTAAAATTCAAATCATCTCGTGCTCCGTTGACATCGATCAGCTTGTTAAGCTGGCAAGCTCCTTTGATTTGGAATCCATTGTAGTTTCCAAGTCCATTATTCTAGCTTCGGCTCTCTCCATTCTCTCTATAATCTTAGTCATCTCCTTTTCAGTTGCTTCACGCACAAGGAGTCTCACGGTAGTGTAGAACTTTTCACTCTGATGACTTTTCTGAATGGCCTCGTCAACGATTGTTGACAGTTTGGTGTGTAGAGTTCTCCGTTTCTCTCCCATTATTTCTCCATCTGTCTTGATAAAGCTCTAGCTCTGTCTGTCTGCCCCTCTCTCTGCCTAAAATGTATCTCTGCTCTTTCCTCGTTCTCTACTCTACTTAGCCCCTTAGACAGTATTTTTTCTCCATCTCTTCCTCTATTTTGCTTTTATATCAGCGTACCCGGACACCTACGCCCTGGACAACTACCCTCTAGGACGACTACCCCCCGGGACTATTACCCTCTAGGATGATTACCCTCAACTAACTACCCCCTAGGGCAACCACCCTCTAGGATAACCACCCCTAGGATAACCACCCTCTAGGACAACTACCCCCTAGGGCAACCACCCTCTAGGACGACTACCTCCCGGGACTATTACCCTCTAGGATGATTACCCTCAACTAACTACCCCCTAGGGCAACCACCCTCTAGGATAACTACCCCCCCCCCCCCCTCCCCCAAACAACTACCCCCTAGGACAACCACCCTCTAGGACGACTACCTCCCGGGACTATTACCCTCTAGGACAACTACCCCCTAGGGCAACCACCCTCTAGGACGACTACCTCCCGGGACTATTACCCTCTAGGATGATTACCCTCAACTAACTACCCCCTAGGGCAACCACCCTCTAGGATAACCACCCCTAGGATAACCACCCTCTAGGACAACTACCCCCTAGGGCAACCACCCTCTAGGACGACTACCTCCCGGGACTATTACCCTCTAGGATGATTACCCCCAACTAACTACCCCCTAGGGCAACCACCCTCTAGGATAACTACCCCCCCCCCCTCCCCCAAACAACTACCCCCTAGGACAACCACCCTCTAGGACAACTACCCGCAGACAACTACCCCCTAGGACAACTACCCCAGGATAACCACCCTCTAGGACAACTACCCCCTAGGGCAACCACCCTCTAGGACGACTACCCCCCGGGACTATTACCCTCTAGGATGATTACCCTCAACTAACTACCCCCTAGGGCAACCACCCTCTAGGATAACCACCCCTAGGATAACCACCCTCTAGGACAACTACCCCCTAGGGCAACCACCCTCTAGGACGACTACCCCCCGGGACTATTACCCTCTAGGATGATTACCCTCAACTAACTACCCCCTAGGGCAACCACCCTATAGGATAACCACCCCTAGGATAACCACCCTCTAGGACAACTACCCCCTAGGGCAACCACCCTCTAGGACGACTACCCCCCCCCCCCCCCGGGACTATTACCCTCTAGGATGATTACCCCCAACTAACTACCCCCTAGGGCAACCACCCTCTAGGATAACTACCCCCCCCCCCAGACAACTACCCCCCGGACAACTACCCCCTAGGACAACTACCCCAGACAACTACCCCAGACAACTACCCCCGGACAAGTACCCCTAGGACAACTACCCCCAGGACAACTACCCCCAGACAACTACCCCTGGACAACTAGCCCCCAGACCACTACCCCCTGGACAACTACCCCCTAGGACAACCACCTAGGACAACTACCCCCGGATAACTACCCCCGGATAACTACCCCCCCCCCCCCCCCACCTGACAACTACCCCTAGGACAACCACCCTCTAGGATATCTCCTTGACAACTACCACCTAAGGTAACTACCACCCAGATAACTACCCCCGGACAATAACAACTTTACAGGGGTAATATTCAATCGGACAACAACCAACATACTCCCATCCATGGCATGTAGGTCAACTACCGCTCCCAAACAGGTACATCTCCCAGATACTTGATGGCATGTAAACTGATTTCGGCCAAGGGAGGACGTGCAGGGGGGAGGGGGGGTGACCAACAGTAAGGATATAATGAGTATCAGGAGGAGGGGTTATCTAACCTCCCACGGTAAGAACTTTTTTTGAAGTATGTTTATAAATAGGAAGATTTTGGTGCATTATAATGTTAAATTTCACCACAGCACATAAAAAATGATATGATTGTAGTTGAATGTGTCTATACCCTTGAGCACAGGGGGGGGGGGGGGGGGGTTCCCATGGTATTACATTTTTGTTTTAAAAGTTGGGAGTTTAAACTCGGTGTTTGATGGTGCCTTGTACTGTTTGAATTTTTCCATCTGTGATTTTTTTTTCAAAGGTAAAGTTCTCTGAAGTACTATGATATATTCAATATTTAAACCAACTGGGAAGGGTACGAGGTTGCTCTCCCAAAATAAGATCTTCTGGAAATTAGGGAGTTATAACCAATGGTTTGGTGAGTATTTAATTAGGCCTATGCATTTTCATGAATAATAAATCCAATATCTTGCGTTGTTTTCTACTGAAAAGGCGAACATAAAATAACAATCTACAACGGTCTTGGAGTAAAATTCAAACAGAATCTCTGGTCCCCAAAACAATAACTGTCACATGTATAGCGTATATAATCAATGATATTACATAACACTCGTACAAGTCTTCAGATATAGCATATCCCAGGTGTTCAGGCAGTGGAATCACACAAAGAATTTCAAAGTAATTTAAAATTCAAATGAGGCATCGAGCCCGAATCACTATAAAAGGACCCGCTTTTCGTGCTGGGCGTTGTGGCGTGCGCCTGTAATCCAGCTAACAGTGGAAGTTATAAACTGATTCAGCGGACCCAGGTTCGAGACTGAGTCACGTCTTTCGGATGGTGACGTTAAAGGTCGGTCCCAGACGTAAATAATCATATCTGATTGATACACGTCTGTAAAAACCCAATTACACACACACACACACACGCTGGAATTCATCCTTTCCTTGTGTGCAGGCAGTGACGTTAGTTCTTTACCAGTCTACAAGTCAAGATTCCAGTATATATCTCATCTCCATGGCCAACGAAGCCATGCAACCGGAGCGACCAGAGCCGCTCCTCCCCGTTAGGAGAGGATGTTAACCAACGCCTGACTTCTCAAGCGGCTCACATTAAGCGGCTTACTGAGACGTTGTCTCGGTATATGGACCGTGAAGTTTCAGCTCCTTGTGAGCATTTCGACAGACGTGCTCGGCACGCTGTGCAGCAGCATCCCCTTCGAGGAGATGATGATCTCCTAAGCCTCCTTGCGGGGCCCAGCGAGCTGGATGTTATATCAGAGGCTGGATCTACAGTGACCCCAGTCGCCCACTACGACCCAGACGTCGATTTGGAGCCCAAGGAGTTTGCCATCAAGGAAGATGCAGATTTATATGACACTGGCATCAATGTTGGCCCTGCCAAATTCGATAAGCTGGCCGAAAGGCTTACGAAAGCGGTTACTCTTCTGCCAGAGTTTGGAGAAGATTTCATCACCGTGTCTTACTCCCAACAATGCCCCTGAAGCTTGTACACCACGTGTTGTGCCGGAGGTTTGGCAAACCATTTCGGGTAGAGCTCGCACTATCGATGCTCGCATGCAGAAACTGCGAAACAATGTTGTGTAGGGTCTTCTCCCCTACGGGGAAATTTTGGAAGAAATTAATTACACGCAGTTACGTCTAAGAAAAGGCCAGTCAACACTGAACGCATTAAGGAGTTTTCCCTTGACTGGCTCACGTTAAGCGGGCATGCTTCTTATGAGTTAAGCATGTATCGGAGGGCGGAAATGAAGCCTTATGTCAACCCCAAATACAAGGGTTTGTGTAGCCGAAGTACCCCCTTGGATGAGAAGTTGTTTGGGAAAGACATAAGAATGTGGCTGAAGCGTACAATGTGGGGCAAAAAGTGTCGCATCATGGGAAGGCCCCACGTCGCCACACCCAGAGGAAGCAAGCCGAGTTTTCCACTCGGCATCGTCATGACTTCAAGGGACAACGATCGTCCCAGTGGAGCCGCTCTCGAGCTCCACCAACGGTGTCTCGACCACCGCCATCACCCCACGCTTTCCAGCGGCCCAGAATCGTCAGAGCTTTTCCAACCATGGACAGGCAAAAAAGTATCGAGTCCCCAATTATTGCGGGTAGACTCAAGTTTTTCACATATTCCTGGTCTCAGATCACTTCCGACCCATGGATCCTAAAATCCATTTCGGGTTACAAAATAGATCTGCTCCTTTCCAATTTTACCATCCGAGTAGATAACACGTCATATGTAGTAGATTTGTTAGAATCTTTAGGCTTTACCATTAATTATGCCAAATCAAGTTTGATACCTCGGACTACCATCACCTTTCGCGGTTTTATCGTCAATTCAATGCAGATGACGGTCAGTGTGCCAATTGAAAAAATAGAGAATTTTCAGTCGCTTGGAAAGGCGATTCTTAGTAGCTAAGAAATCAAAATTAGAGATCTCGCAAAGTTTATTGGCTTAATTGTTTCGTCTCTGACGTCTTTCCGCCAGGCAAATTGCATTTTCGTGTTCTTGAGTTTGCGAAAACAAAAGCCTTGCAAAAGTCAAATTATAATTTTGATGCGTATTTTGTGTTCGAACCCTGTGTTCGCGCAGAAATTCAGTGGTGGCTTTCTAAAGCACCGGAGGAATTTCGATCTTCTATTCAGCCTCCTTCTATTAGCATAACAATATCTACCGATGCGAGTAAATCGGGATGGGGTGCATTTTCACATGAAGATGATTCATTCACCCAAAGCATCAGGATTTGCATATCAACGGGTTAGAATTGCTCGCAGTACAGAATGCACTGCTTTCCCTGTGTGGCACATGTGTGAACCAACACATTCCTGTTAATTCAGATAATAGTACTGCCGTCTCCTATGTCAATAATTAGGCGGGAGTGTATCAAGTTTAAATTCTATTTCCACACAAATTTGGTTTTGGTGTTTTGAATCAAACAATTGGCTTTCTGCATCTCATATATCTGGTACCGATAATTGTACTGCTGGTGTACTATCCCGTAGGGACGTTAATAAAGAATTGTCCCTTTCTCCTTTTGTTTTCAAATCATTATTAGACAGATTTCAACTTATGCCAGATGTAGATTTGTTTGCATCAAGATTCAATAATCAGCTACCCAAATACGTTTCACGTAAACAAGACTCGGAGGCAATAGCTATCGATGCCTTCTCTTTGTCATGGGAAAATTTATTTCCTTACATGTTCCCACCTTTTGTCTTCTATGCAGGGTACTCAACAAGGTGAGAATGGACAATACACAATTGGCAATCTAGCTGATCGCAAGTTTGTAAAATCAGCACTGATTTTCTTATTTACTATATAAATCTATATACCTACCTAATATGCCTGTAGTCTTGACTACGGGACCCCTTCGAGAATTTAACACACATGAGTCACAATATTGTGCGCACCCCCCGTAATCCTATTGTCCCCTTCGCCACTCACGCGCGTCAACACGCTACGGCCATCTTCCTCTTTTGCGAGCAATCCCAAGTAGAAACATGTTGCTTGCAAGGTGAGGGGAAGGAGGGAGGGTCATAGGTAGGTATATAGATTTATATAATAAATAAGAAAATCAGTGCTGATTTTACAAATTTACTGCAATAAATCATATATACCTACCTATTATGCCAGACCAGCGCCAACTCAAAGACCAGGAGGCATGTTTCGAGCAGAAGGGAATAGGATTACACCAAAGACTACAAAGAAGACACAGCGGCCTTCAAGGTGGCTGACGCAAACAAAACTTCACCTGCGGGAACATCCCTAAGGTAGCAAGAAATGAAGGAATTGGGCGAACGCCAATAAGCAGCCTTCAAAATATCAACAAGCGCCACACCTTGAAACAGAGCCCAAGAAGTGCTGACACTACGAGTATCATGAGCACGAGGCTTACTGTCGGATAAAAGAGCCTCTGAGCCAGCGGCCCTAATAGCTTCAACGATCCATCTAGAGATGGAATCAAGAGAGGCAGGAGAAAAAGGCTCTCTAGTGATCAGGAACAACTGATCATCCTTACGATAAGACTTAGTCTTATCAATATACCATTTGAGAGCCCTTACAGGACACCAAACTTTGTCCTCACACACTGAAGAAAAGTTAGAAAGCGGACAAAGAAAAATCTCAACAGGCCCAGAGGCAGCTGTCTGATTCTTGGCAACAAAAGAAGCCCTAGGAATCAATCTAACGCCTTTTCTCTCCCAGCGAACATGACCAGGAGTAAGACAGAGAGCATGAAGAGTACTGCGCCTCTGCCCAGAGGCAATAGCTACCAAAAAGAGCGTCTTAACCGTAAGATGATGAAGTGAAGCTTCACCTAACGGTTCGAAAGGAGGTTTCGCCAAGGCCTCCAGGGGGGGGGGGGGTTCCCATGGTATTACATTTTTGTTTTAAAAGTTGGGAGTTTAAACTCGGTGTTTGATGGTGCCTTGTACTGTTTGAATTTTTCCATCTGTGATTTTTTTTTCAAAGGTAAAGTTCTCTGAAGTACTATGATATATTCAATATTTAAACCAACTGGGAAGGGTACGAGGTTGCTCTCCCAAAATAAGATCTTCTGGAAATTAGGGAGTTATAACCAATGGTTTGGTGAGTATTTAATTAGGCCTATGCATTTTCATGAATAATAAATCCAATATCTTGCGTTGTTTTCTACTGAAAAGGCGAACATAAAATAACAATCTACAACGGTCTTGGAGTAAAATTCAAACAGAATCTCTGGTCCCCAAAACAATAACTGTCACATGTATAGCGTATATAATCAATGATATTACATAACACTCGTACAAGTCTTCAGATATAGCATATCCCAGGTGTTCAGGCAGTGGAATCACACAAAGAATTTCAAAGTAATTTAAAATTCAAATGAGGCATCGAGCCCGAATCACTATAAAAGGACCCGCTTTTCGTGCTGGGCGTTGTGGCGTGCGCCTGTAATCCAGCTAACAGTGGAAGTTATAAACTGATTCAGCGGACCCAGGTTCGAGACTGAGTCACGTCTTTCGGATGGTGACGTTAAAGGTCGGTCCCAGACGTAAATAATCATATCTGATTGATACACGTCTGTAAAAACCCAATTACACACACACACACGGTATTCATATTTTCCTTGTGTGCAGGCAGTGACGTTAGTTCTTTACCAGTCTACAAGTCAAGATTCCAGTATATATCTCATCTCCATGGCCAACGAAGCCATGCAACCGGAGCGACCAGAGCCGCTCCTCCCCGTTAGGAGAGGATGTTAACCAACGCCTGACTTCTCAAGCGGCTCACATTAAGCGGCTTACTGAGACGTTGTCTCGGTATATGGACCGTGAAGTTTCAGCTCCTTGTGAGCATTTCGACAGACGTGCTCGGCACGCTGTGCAGCAGCATCCCCTTCGAGGAGATGATGATCTCCTAAGCCTCCTTGCGGGGCCCAGCGAGCTGGATGTTATATCAGAGGCTGGATCTACAGTGACCCCAGTCGCCCACTACGACCCAGACGTCGATTTGGAGCCCAAGGAGTTTGCCATCAAGGAAGATGCAGATTTATATGACACTGGCATCAATGTTGGCCCTGCCAAATTCGATAAGCTGGCCGAAAGGCTTACGAAAGCGGTTACTCTTCTGCCAGAGTTTGGAGAAGATTTCATCACCGTGTCTTACTCCCAACAATGCCCCTGAAGCTTGTACACCACGTGTTGTGCCGGAGGTTTGGCAAACCATTTCGGGTAGAGCTCGCACTATCGATGCTCGCATGCAGAAACTGCGAAACAATGTTGTGTAGGGTCTTCTCCCCTACGGGGAAATTTTGGAAGAAATTAATTACACGCAGTTACGTCTAAGAAAAGGCCAGTCAACACTGAACGCATTAAGGAGTTTTCCCTTGACGGGCTCACGTTAAGCGGGCATGCTTCTTATGAGTTAAGCATGTATCGGAGGGCGGAAATGAAGCCTTATGTCAACCCCAAATACAAGGGTTTGTGTAGCCGAAGTACCCCCTTGGATGAGAAGTTGTTTGGGAAAGACATAAGAATGTGGCTGAAGCGTACAATGTGGGGCAAAAAGTGTCGCATCATGGGAAGGCCCCACGTCGCCACACCCAGAGGAAGCAAGCCGAGTTTTCCACTCGGCATCGTCATGACTTCAAGGGACAACGATCGTCCCAGTGGAGCCGCTCTCGAGCTCCACCAACGGTGTCTCGACCACCGCCATCACCCCACGCTTTCCAGCGGCCCAGAATCGTCAGAGCTTTTCCAACCATGGACAGGCAAAAAAGTATCGAGTCCCCAATTATTGCGGGTAGACTCAAGTTTTTCACATATTCCTGGTCTCAGATCACTTCCGACCCATGGATCCTAAAATCCATTTCGGGTTACAAAATAGATCTGCTCCTTTCCAATTTTACCATCCGAGTAGATAACACGTCATATGTAGTAGATTTGTTAGAATCTTTAGGCTTTACCATTAATTATGCCAAATCAAGTTTGATACCTCGGACTACCATCACCTTTCGCGGTTTTATCGTCAATTCAATGCAGATGACGGTCAGTGTGCCAATTGAAAAAATAGAGAATTTTCAGTCGCTTGGAAAGGCGATTCTTAGTAGCTAAGAAATCAAAATTAGAGATCTCGCAAAGTTTATTGGCTTAATTGTTTCGTCTCTGACGTCTTTCCGCCAGGCAAATTGCATTTTCGTGTTCTTGAGTTTGCGAAAACAAAAGCCTTGCAAAAGTCAAATTATAATTTTGATGCGTATTTTGTGTTCGAACCCTGTGTTCGCGCAGAAATTCAGTGGTGGCTTTCTAAAGCACCGGAGGAATTTCGATCTTCTATTCAGCCTCCTTCTATTAGCATAACAATATCTACCGATGCGAGTAAATCGGGATGGGGTGCATTTTCACATGAAGATGATTCATTCACCCAAAGCATCAGGATTTGCATATCAACGGGTTAGAATTGCTCGCAGTACAGAATGCACTGCTTTCCCTGTGTGGCACATGTGTGAACCAACACATTCCTGTTAATTCAGATAATAGTACTGCCGTCTCCTATGTCAATAATTAGGCGGGAGTGTATCAAGTTTAAATTCTATTTCCACACAAATTTGGTTTTGGTGTTTTGAATCAAACAATTGGCTTTCTGCATCTCATATATCTGGTACCGATAATTGTACTGCTGGTGTACTATCCCGTAGGGACGTTAATAAAGAATTGTCCCTTTCTCCTTTTGTTTTCAAATCATTATTAGACAGATTTCAACTTATGCCAGATGTAGATTTGTTTGCATCAAGATTCAATAATCAGCTACCCAAATACGTTTCACGTAAACAAGACTCGGAGGCAATAGCTATCGATGCCTTCTCTTTGTCATGGGAAAATTTATTTCCTTACATGTTCCCACCTTTTGTCTTCTATGCAGGGTACTCAACAAGGTGAGAATGGACAATACACAATTGGCAATCTAGCTGATCGCAAGTTTGTAAAATCAGCACTGATTTTCTTATTTACTATATAAATCTATATACCTACCTAATATGCCTGTAGTCTTGACTACGGGACCCCTTCGAGAATTTAACACACATGAGTCACAATATTGTGCGCACCCCCCGTAATCCTATTGTCCCCTTCGCCACTCACGCGCGTCAACACGCTACGGCCATCTTCCTCTTTTGCGAGCAATCCCAAGTAGAAACATGTTGCTTGCAAGGTGAGGGGAAGGAGGGAGGGTCATAGGTAGGTATATAGATTTATATAGTAAATAAGAAAATCAGTGCTGATTTTACAAATTTACTGCAATAAATCATATATACCTACCTATTATGCCAGACCAGCGCCAACTCAAAGACCGGGAGGCATGTTTCGAGCAGAAGGGAATAGGATTACACCAAAGACTACAAAGAAGACACAGCGGCCTTCAAGGTGGCTGACGCAAACAAAACTTCACCTGCGGGAACATCCCTAAGGTAGCAAGAAATGAAGGAATTGGGCGAACGCCAATAAGCAGCCTTCAAAATATCAACAAGCGCCACACCTTGAAACAGAGCCCAAGAAGTGCTGACACTACGAGTATCATGAGCACGAGGCTTACTGTCGGATAAAAGAGCCTCTGAGCCAGCGGCCCTAATAGCTTCAACGATCCATCTAGAGATGGAATCAAGAGAGGCAGGAGAAAAAGGCTCTCTAGTGATCAGGAACAACTGATCATCCTTACGATAAGACTTAGTCTTATCAATATACCATTTGAGAGCCCTTACAGGACACCAAACTTTGTCCTCACGCACCGAAGAAAAGTTAGAAAGCGGACAAAGAAAAATCTCAACAGGGCCAGAGGCAGCTGTCTGATTCTTGGCAACAAAAGAAGCCCTAGGAATCAATCTAACGCCTTTTCTCTCCCAGCGAACATGACCAGGAGTAAGACAGAGAGCATGAAGAGTACTGCGCCTCTGCCCAGAGGCAATAGCTACCAAAAAGAGCGTCTTAACCGTAAGATGATGAAGCGAAGCTTCACCTAACGGTTCGAAAGGAGGTTTCGCCAAGGCCTCCAGGACCTTAGGCAGACTCCAAGACGGCACTAACTTAGAAAAAGAAGGTCGTTTCAGAAAGAACGAACGAATCAAACCACTTAGTAGCGGGGAATTGGAAATCCCCGAACCATCCGAGAAACCCGAATGAATGGCCCCGATCGCCGAACGGTAGCCTCGGATAGTAGAGATAGATCTCCCTTTGTCAAATAACGAGATTAAGAAATCCGCAATTGAACCAATAGGAGCCTTAGAAGGGGTTTGATTTCTCTCTTTGCACCAAAGGAAAAAGACCGAGAGACGGGAATTGTAAATTTCCCTAGTAGAAACCCTACGACTGGACATTAAAAAGTCCGCGGCTCTATCAGAGAGACCCGACTGTCTTGCAGATTCCCTGACAGGGGCCAAGCAGTCAAATGAAGAGACTCCGGACTGTGGTGAAGAATCCCCGATAGGGGTTGTAACACCAGATCCGCTCTTAACGGGAGAACGAACAGTTGAGCCCTTAGGAGGCTCATAAGTTCTGGAAACCAATTCCTCCTGGGCCAAAAGGGAGCTATTACGAGCACCCGCGCCCGATCTTCCCTGATTTTCCGCAAGACACGCGGAATCAGTTGGAAGGGAGGAAAGGCGAATCCCTGAAGGTTCTCCCAGCTGAGGGAGAAAGCATCGAGAGCCCATGCTCCCTGATCGCGAACACGGGAGCAATACTTCGGCAGCTGGTGATTTAGCACCGACGCAAATAGATCCACTTCCAGTGGACCTAGGCAACTGCGAATGCGGCAAAATACCTCCGGATGGAGCGTCCATTCCGATGGAAGATACCTGCCCCGAGACAGAAAATCCGCAATGAGGTTTTCCCGACCGGGGATGAAAGAGGCCACGGGTGTGATTGCCATGCGACGACACCACCTCCACAGCTGAGCTGCTAGGGCATTCAGGGCAACCGAACGAGTGCCTCCCTGCCGATTGATATATGCCGCCACAGTAACATTGTCCGTGAGAATCAGAACCGAACGACTGAGAAGTCGACTTCTGAAATGGAGCAAGGTCAACAGAACTGCCATGAACTCCAGGACATTGATATGAGGAAGAGTCCCAAGATGAGACCAATCCCCCGCAACCGTGCTGCCGTTGCAGTGTCCTCCCCACCCCAACCGAGAGGCGTCCGTCGAAAACGATATCGACGGAAGAGGGGCAGAGAAGGACCTGCCTCGCGCGAGAAACACCTCGCTCGTCCAACAAGAGAGAAGAGACTTGATCCTTACTGGTACTGGAATCCAGACCAAAAGAGAGTCTTTTCCCGGCTTGAAGAACCTGAGGAGATGTCTCTGAAAGGGTCTCATGAGGAGCCGGCAGTCCTCTAAAACATCGACAAGACTGGCTAGATAACCTAGAAACTGAAGCCACTGTCTGGCCGAGACTCTTCTGGCCAGCAAGAGCTTGCGAGCCGCAGAGACAATGGTGAGAATCCTGTCTCGACTGGGCCGAGCCAACTGATTCCTTATGTCTAACACCGCCCCCAGAAAAACTGGGCTGCGAGTGGGAACTAACTCTGACTTTTCCCAATTTATTAGGAAACCTAAGTCTTGAGTAAGATTGACGAGCAAACTAGTCTCGTCCAACAAACAATCGCGCAACTCCGCTAGGAGAAGCCAATCGTCCAGGTAGCAAAAATAGCCGAAGGCCGCATCGCCTCAGAGAGGCTGCCAGCACGGCTACAACCTGAGTAAGAACCCGAGGGACTGGGCACAGCCCGAAGGGAAGAGTGCGAAAACGATAAGTCTCTGAGAGGAAGAAAAACCCCAGAAGATCGCGCAAAGCGCGATGAACGGGAAAGTGGAAATACGCATCTTCGAAAACTATCAAGACCGCGTAGTCCTTCCTCTTGATCAACGGGAGAATGGAGGCGAGAGTCTCCATCCGAAAATGTACTGAAGTTTTCCCGAGCGCTTGGGAATAACAAAAGTCGGAGAAAGGGAAAAAGACAGCCTGTGAGGTGACCGAGTTCCTATATCACCTCCGGGGAGCGGGGCGGACAGATCTATGAAGAATCCGTCTCGTCCGTCAAAGAGAACAAAAGCGTCCCCGGAGATGGCCTCCCAAGCGGGGAGAAAGGAACGAAGACAGCCACCAACCAATACTCTGCGACGGTACATGACCGAGGCAGCTGCAGTGGAAAACTATGACCACTGCAAACCAAACATGACGCTCAAAAGAAGCACCGCTTCAATGCGTCCAAAATCCAGCTAGAAATCCTCCGCAAGAGAAAAACGCTCGGAGGAATCCCGCTGCCTGAACCCAAGCAAAGTCGAACCCTGCGCGCGGGTTGACTAAAAGTCAGGGAAAGTTTAGAACAAAGCAATCGCTTCTACCCCACAAAGGGAGAGCAACTAAGGCTCTGCCTGCCCCAGCGATTCGGAAACCGAAGCTTGAGAGGCCGCTTCCAAAACTGGATCCGCCTGAAATGATCGTGACAAAGAATCACGAACAAAGGCCGAAACGGTCGGATTCACGCATGAACCGCCATAAGCCTCCTCACCCGACGGAGCCCCGAGGCTGCGAGACTAGGAGGCGCATGTGATCCCATCACAGACAAAGAAGAATAAACCATAAAAGGTCCGACCCAAAAAAGGGACAAGAGCAGGGGATGTGAATCCTGGTACAAGGGACCAACCCTGAGTCTGGGCAAAGCCCATCTCACACTGAACATCTCAGCTTGAGAGACCGGAGGGTTAGCTAAACCCGATGGGCAAGAGGCAGGCAAAGCCTTGCCTCTTTTAGCCCCTTTCCTAGGCTTCTGATTGGCCCAAAAAGAGCCTAAGTCGAAACCCGCTTTTCAGAGCGTTTATTCGGTTTCGTTCGGATCCCCGAAGCCCTTCGGGAACACGAACCGAACCCTCCGCTGAGGGACGCTCACCTCCCTTTATGGGAGAAGTGCGCTGAGGGTATTGAACCCAAAGACGCGCACCAATTACCCATATCGGCCGAGCAAGGAGATGCAACAGCCATGGGCCGGACGCCAAGGCGCCCAGAGCAAGGGCAGACCGGGATGACCCGGCAAAGGAACGCCAACGCGAAGTCGAACACAAAGGCCTCAGCAGGCAGAGCCCCGCATGGTTCAACGAAAGTCTCCTCGCCCAGCGGCGCCCCAAGGGCCGCGGGAATAGGAGGCACATGCGAAACCGACTCAGACAAAGACGAATCCAACACAAAAGGCTGATTAGTCTCAAAGTCAGACCCCTGAATAGGGACAGAAGTCAGGGTTGAAGTAGCCGGTACAAGGACCAACCCTGATTCTGAGCAAAAGCCCGCATCATGCTGAACATGTCAGCTTGAGAGGAGCTAGCTGGTTAGCCAGGCCAGACGGGCAAGAGGCCGGCAAAGCCTTGCCACTTTTTGCCCTCTTCTTGGCCTTTTTCTTGGCTGGCTCGACAAGAGTCGTAGCCGAAACCCTTTTGTTAGAACGCTTAATCGGATTCGTTCGGATCTCCGAAGCCACTTCGGAAACACGAACCGATCCCTCCGCGGAGGGACGTTCACTTCCCAAAAAGGGATTGGAGCGCTCACGGCGTAAGCCTAGAGAATCGCCCAAATCACCCATATTGGCTAAGCAAGAAGATGCAGTAGCCATGGGTTGGGAGCTAAAAGCTCCCAGTGCGTGGGCAGACCGAGATGACTCGGTATGTGCCCGATGACTACTAAAGGCGTGTGAACCCGCTATTGGACCGCTCGAAAGCAGCAATAGGGGAGCACAAGTAGTCACGCACTCAGGTGAAAACACCTGTTGCTCCGAAGAGCGTCCATAATTGTTAGCTCGAGCATTCCCATTAGCTGGCAATGTAGACAGCCCAGGAAGTACTCGTTCCCCCATATGGCGTTTGCCGGGGGCTAGGGTTTGAGAACCCAGACCAACATGGACTAAGCCCGTGGGTTGCCCTGCAGTAGTGGGGCGCGTCTCCCCTAACGGATCAGAGCGAGTGAACGCTACCGTACGGGAAACAACCGCCCCCCCCCCCTCTGGTCTCAGCGACCGGGGGATTGGACTCGTTAGATATCCAAACCACTAGAATCTGATGCCACCCACCCCGAAACCACGGGCTTCGGAGTTGACAATCCCGATTCAGTTAACGCCACCCATCCCGAAGCCGCAAGCTCCGAGACTGGCAAACTCTGCAAGGAAACACCACTAGGCAACTTACCCTTAGCCCTCCTCCCTCCCCCATGTACCGAAGTACTCGGGAGAGTTCTGGAAGGCCGAGTCGTCTTGCTAGACGACTCTTCGGAAGAAGCAGGTCTCCTTGACCTAGCTGCTTCTTCTTCCGAATCCATACCACTGCAATAAAACAGACAATAAAGTATACTTTTCAAAATAAGAAATACTTCAACTGAATGCAGTAAAATAAGGGTAAATTTTATTTGGGAGATACGCACAAAAGAATTTTCACAGCCAAAAAACCGTAAGAACAAACACCGAACCCAAAGGCTCGGTGACAAACGGAAACACAGAAATATCTACGTGGGGCTGACCGTGAAAGGGAAAAATAAATGCCAAGAAAAGGATACCAAAAATCCCTTGCAATCGGCAAAAGTGACTACTAAAACACACAGTACTATAATCTAAGCGAATATAGGTACCTAAAAGTGCTTTAAATGTGCGAAAAAGCGCACCTAAAAGATACTATACGACCTGATTTCAGGAGCGCTGTGACTATACGTCCTATCTCGTCGGGGGCGAGCAAGAAAGAGGAAGATGGCCGTAGCGTGTTGACGCGCGTGAGTGGCGAAGGGGACAATAGGATTACGGGGGGTGCGCACAATATTGTGACTCGATCATGTGTGTTAAATTCTCGAAGGGGTCCCGTAGTCAAGACTACAGGCATAATAGGTAGGTATATATGATTTATTGCAGTAAATCTGGTTTCCATTACTCCTTGACCTCCTAGTTGCACCCCCATTCTGCTTCCAGAGGACAGCCTCATCATATCCCACCCTCAACACATGCCCAAACTTCAACTAGCCTGGCTTATCTCCGCCAACAATGGAATTCAACAGGAATTTCGAAACAAGCTGCCAAACTCATTGAATTGTCTTGGCGGCCAGGAACAAACAAACAATATGAATCTGCATGGCAGATATGGTGTAATTGGTGTAGTGAACGGTCGACTAATATGTACAACCCGTCTATAGATAGCTTTGTTAATTTCCTTGCGCATCAACATTCTTTAGGGAAAACATATTCAACCCGTATCGTTGTGCACTTTCGTCTATTTTAACGGCGATCGATGGATTTCCTGTTGGGAAACAACCACTAGTTGTTCGTCTGTTAAAAAGGGTATTTAATAAAGACCCCCCTAAGCCAAAGTATAATTATACTTGGAATGTACTGTGTTTGATTATCTTTCTTCACTCCCAAAAAATGTGAACTTGTCCTTACTTAGTTTGAGTCAAAAGTTACTAGCCTTAACGGCTGTCGTTTCTGCCCAGCGGACGCAGAGTCTTATGTATCTAGATATTAGTTCAATGCAGATGTCCGAGAACTTTGCAGTTTTTCAGTAAAGGAGAATAGCCGAGGAAGTGTAGATTCGTAATTACGAATCTACACTTCCACGGCTGTTCTCTGACTTAAAACCATTGCTATGACGTCAATCTATTCAATAAAGTGTAGATTATTTATACGAATGTACTGTTATCGGTAGCAATGGTTTAAGTCGGAGAATAACCGAGGAAGTGTAGATTTAATTCCGAATCCACGAGGCGTAGCCGAGTAGATTGGGAATAGCGAATCTACACTTCCAAGTACATTCGTAAAAATAATCTACACTTTATTGAATAGATTGACGTCATAGCAATGGTTTAATGTCAAAGAACTACTTAAGACTTCAACACCCCAGAAGGGTATCAACAAGCAAGTTGTAAAATTACCAGCGTACCCCGCTATTCCTAAACTTTGTGTTATGTCTACTCTCAAAGAATACATCAAACGTACTGAACCTCTTAGGGAAAAAAGTAAAGAAACCAAGCTTTTCATCTCCTCAAGAAAGCCGCATAAATCCGTTATACTACATGTACCTTAGCAAGGTGGATGAAAGCCACCATGTCCGCATCTGGCATAGATACGAACATTTTTTCTGCTCATAGTTTCCGCAGTGCATCGACATCATTAGCTTTTGCTCAAGGTGTTACCTAAACAAGATTATGAAGACAGCCGATTGGTCTAATGCTAGGACATTTGCAAAATTTTATCTAAAATTCCCAGATACTAGTAATTCATTTGGTGTTACGATTCTGAGCAGTGCTTCAAACAGCTAGATTATCATGATCATGTAGACTCTATTACACAAACGAGCGTCTTTGTATGTAAGGAGTTTGCTGTTTATCAAAGATTTTTGAAACGAAGGTTTCTTTGTATGATGTCTATTTTGTATGATGATAGACATGCTTTCTCCTGTTTTTATGCGAAAACAATGGCAAGGAAATATTTTTCAGAATGAACGTGATTTCGTTTCTTTTTAAACCATTGCTATGACGTCAATCTATTCAATAAAGTGTAGATTATTTGTACGAATGTACGCAATGGTTTAAATCAGAGAATAGCCTTGGAAGTGTAGATTCGCTACTCCCAATCTACTCGGCTACGCCTCGTAGATTCGGAACTACGAATCTACACTTTCTCGGCTATTCTCCTTAATATAAGTTCTGTTTACTACTTCTATGTATTTGCTTTTGAGAAGGAACAAGTAAGGAAGAAAGGAATTGAAAGGAGAAAAAATTGATAATTTATTTTAAGATTCCGTTTATGCCGTTTCATGTCCATGTTTGACGTCTCAAGTCAACGTAACCTTTTTTAAAGTCGGTCTCCTAAGTGCATGATGTAATAAACGAAAATCAGTTTATCGTGTTTTGACATAGATATTGAAGACTACATGAAATAAACTCCAAGAAATAAACGAATTGTGCTTCAATATGTGATTTTCATTTTCGTAAAAAATATGCCATCTTCTGTGCGTGATTGCTTTGAAGATGCTAACCTCTGAAGACTTGTACGAGTAGAGAATTCCTAAATTATACAAGTTATAAATGAAGTAATTCTATTAATAAGAAGTACAAGTCGAAGAGGTATCACAATTTTTGACATTCAGGAATAATTTCCTTCTGTTTTCCCTCCCTTTTATAGTGCACAGCAGAGAAGATGACAAATTCATTTATTTTTTTCAATCCTCCTCTTTGAACGATGAATACCGCACGAAAAGCGGGTCCTTTTATAGTGATTCGGGCTCGACGCCTCGTTTGAATTTTAAATTACTTTGAAATTCTTTGTGTGATTCCACTGCCTGAACACCTGGGATATGCTAACCTCTTTGACTTGTACTTCTTCTTATTAATAGAATTCTAATTATACTTCATTTATAACTTGTATAATTTAGGAATTAAAACTGCTGTATGCGCGTTGGAGCTGTCCAAGATCATTACAATACCAACAAATATGTCTTTTGGTTTCTCTGTAATAATAGTTACTGAAATAATACACAGAAAGTGAAACATACAAAATGGCATTAATTCCGAGAAATTTGCCAGAACTTGTAACCATTTTTTTTCTTCCCAAAATAGGAGGCACAGTGCCCCCTGTCCCAAATGCCAATGAAATGAGCGTGTCAACATTTTTGGGCTCATGATAATCTTAAGTGTGTTAAAAGTGTGAAGATCTAATTACTCCCCGTGATTATATGATGGCGTCTTTGATCGAATAAATGTTTCAAAAATCGTTATGCTCGTATTCATAAATAAATCCTATAGTGAAAATGGATATATTTCCGAACATTGTTGCTTTCACACCCATCTTAACATGACTGTTCACACCATACTATTTTTTTTTAATTCGATCAACCACAATGCTGATTTCCTTTAAGACTCGATTGGGTGGTAGCTTTGTAACGAGTTGCAAAATTGTAGAGTGCGTGAGGGAGGGGGGGGGGGGGGGCGAATCCGCGTTTTCCACCCTCCCCCCCCCCCCCCCCCGAAAAAAAACACGAAGAAACTTGTTTAATTCGTGATAGCGAATTGCATTTAGACAAGACCACAATTTGATTCCCTACTGTGCCACTAAGTCTAACGAGATAAGTCCTTCTAACCAGGTTTGAACTTTCGATACTGCGAGAGACAGACGTCTAATGAATTGTAGGGGGGGGAAAGGAGAAACCAAATCACTAAAGAGGGTTAAGTGGTCTCAAGTTCAGGCGGTTTATTCTCCATAGTCTTCTATCTATTTTATGGGAAATCTTTCAATGATAAAACTTCTTAATGGATGCACAGAAAACTTAAACATAATGGGTACAAACTGTCCTCACTCCCCCACTCATCACGATCGTTCCACATAAATATTTCATAGAATTCAGGTATTGACATTTTAATAAATCATTTCTTGCCCACTTGTACGTGTATAAATCAATATACCATTAACCAACTCAATTCTCAATCCCTTCTTATCCTCGACATAACCAGCTCGATAGACCATGGGTTCAGTCAATTTACTCAGGAACAGAGTCAATATCATAAATCTTCCATAATAATTGTAAGCATATTTTAAAACAAATACAAAATTCCAGGAAAAAACAATCCTTCAAACAATAGGTCTTATATAAATAAAGTAGAAAATTATCTTTAAAAAAGAATGCAAGAAACTTGTTTAATTCGTGATAGCGAATTGCATTTAGACAAGACCACAATTTGATTCCCTACTGTGCCACTAAGTCTAACGAGATAAGTCCTTCTAACCAGGTTTGAACTTTCGATACTGCGAGAGACAGACGTCTAATGAATTGTAGGGGGGGGAAAGGAGAAACCAAATCACTAAAGAGGGTTAAGTGGTCTCAAGTTCAGGCGGTTTATTCTCCATAGTCTTCTATCTATTTTATGGGAAATCTTTCAATGATAAAACTTCTTAATGGATGCACAGAAAACTTAAACATAATGGGTACAAACTGTCCTCACTCCCCCACTCATCACGATCGTTCCACATAAATATTTCATAGAATTCAGGTATTGACATTTTAATAAATCATTTCTTGCCCACTTGTACGTGTATAAATCAATATACCATTAACCAACTCAATTCTCAATCCCTTCTTATCCTCGACATAACCAGCTCGATAGACCATGGGTTCAGTCAATTTACTCAGGAACAGAGTCAATATCATAAATCTTCCATAATAATTGTAAGCATATTTTAAAACAAATACAAAATTCCAGGAAAAAACAATCCTTCAAACAATAGGTCTTATATAAATAAAGTAGAAAATTATCTTTAAAAAAGAATGCAGGAAACGGCAGCCCCCCCCCCCCCCCCCCCCCCCCCCCCCCCCCCCCCCCCCCGTAGATCTTTTTCTTGAGAAAACCAAATGCCGATTAAACTCCTACAAAATGAGTGAAGAGATCATACAATAAAAATAAAAACAAATAATAAACAATATTTTTAATAGAGTATTATGGTAGATATACCTCATGAAGTGAGATCTAATAATTACATACCAGTAAATTAATTATGAGGGTCTACCATTGCCCTCTTTATTCTTATTCCATCTCACAAGTCACCAAGCTTAAAAATTGATCATTTGAGGATTTAAAAAAAATAAAAATACATGTACATGAAATATTTCAAAATAAATTCTACTACTTTTTATAATGACTTTTCATCAGAGCTGCATTGTATGATGCAAGTGTCAAAATTGAAAAATAATTTCTATAGATCAGGAATAGGTGGAAAGATAAATTGCTTGTGTTTTGTTTTTTGTTTTTTTAAAGCTGGTTGTCGGACAAATTTGAAGTTTTGAATTTTGAAAAACATGCCTTTTCATTTCTCATAATCTTGTCAGGCATTATAGAATAGCCTATAGATTTGACTGTCACATCAGTAGAAGGTGCTGGACTATCCAAAAAGATTTTTTATTAAAATTAAAAAGCCATCTGCAGTGCATGAACTCTCAATAAAACATTAAAGACCCCGGCCGGAGCAGAAAATAAATAAGACAAATTATATATCAATGTAGAGCATTCGACTTATGGAACAAAAATATACAAAACGATTGAGATGTCAATGACTGTGAAAGGAGTAATAACACCAGAAATCTTTGAAGCGGGGGCTTGGTAAATGGCCACCGGAGAATTTTTTTTTTTTTTCGAGTCCGGATTCCGTGAGCTAGTGATGACGTCATATTGTGTGGAACTCTCGCTCTGCATGCAAGTACGGTATGTAATCTATTGTATATTTATACTATCAAAATAGTAAAATAAATCTAGTTCTAGTTTGTTTTTAAATGCATTTCTTTAGTAAAAAGATGTTCACTATTTAATTTCACTTCACGCTGTGATAGAAATAATAAAAGCATGATATTAATGCCGAATTCTGACTGAAACAAATTCACAGACCGTGCGCCTGCACCTATGCTGTTTTTTGCTTTGAGATCGAGGTTGCTGTGAGTAGCGGTCGGGACAGGGCGGACTGGCTGTACTGAGTGTCGCGCCTTGCCGCCAGCTCTGGCACTGGTTTACATACATCATACATGTCGATCTATTATAAAGTTTGGGTTTTACTTATCGAGTTGCAATCCCCTCATATTGGGAGTTGATATTGTTCCTGTGAAATTATCGACCAGATATTCAAAATGTAATTAGGACAATTAATCTCTGTTCTACTTATACTAGGCTAATGTTACTGTTACTTTTTGTTTGTGTTTTGTTTTACTTTTGTTGTGTGATACGTGCACTGCAGACAGAGTGCGTGGGCCCTGGCTGTCCCATCATGTTAATGTCATATGGCTTAGACCAAAAAAGCTTCATTCTCTGTCATTTCTGTACCGTTGGTTGTTCCACTGACTATGTTGTCTCCACCTAATTTTTGGTCAATATTAATTTCATATTTGTACCTATTTAAATTGACTTGAATGTACTAAGAGTAAGAGTTGATCAATGGTATATTATTTTCTTATAGATCGCAATTATCATATGTCTAAACGTGATAAAGGAGAGGAGGTTCCTGGAGGGTCAGGACATGTGCCCATTGGAATGAGAACTGTGATAGATCACAAGCTACCAGTGAAGGGAATCCGGTGTAAAAGGTGAACTATCCACGTTCGAAGGAAGGAGGTCATACTGTGGAGAGAGTCCTCACAGTCACAGCTTGCACATATGGTAAGTGGCTGTGTGTCCAGTGAAAATTTTCCTTTTTTAGCCATAATATGTTCTGGCATATAAATCTTTTAAGATTTCTTTAAAATTCCAGCTAATAGTAATATAAAGTTATGACCGATTAGTCATAAATTTATTTGTAAGTTACGAATAACTTGATAACTTGAATACGGATTGCCAGATTGAATGCCCAAAGTTTCCTCAAGCTTTGAACTAGGAGTACATGTATTTGCTCTACTGAAAAGGCAGTGCATTCTGTCTGTTTTGTGGCTTTTCATTGTAAAATGAAGCATAACTTGAACCCCCCCCCCCCCTTTAGTAGAAAAACTTAGAAAACTTTTTATATAGAAATCATGTGACTGGAATGTTTTTAGTAGACAGCACAATAATGTACATCCAACTCATGTTTGTTGTATACCTTCTGAATCACAGAGATGCCAACCAATACGATTAATATTAAAATAATAAAATATAATACCACATAGGGTCATGAAATTATGTATATAATACAATGGAAATTAAAATAATCTGTGGAACCACAAAGAAATATTTAAACTTCCACAAACCTTCCAAAATCATTGAATAGCAAGCAATAATGGGCACACTAGGTATTCTCATGATTGTGGGAGAACAATCGCGACCGGAATCAACTTGTTGATTACGGTCGCTCAATAGGAAGAAGTACTATATGTATTGAGCTATGGTCAGTGCGCTAGTTAGCTATCCAGCACAGACCATGTGCACGCCATTGACATTATATGAAGATTGTTAACCCACAACCATGAGAATACATAGTGTGCTTGGTATTCCTTTTTTTTTTCCTATTCTCTCTTTTTTTTTTCTTTTGGTCAAAAGGTTGGCGTCTGTGGAATAAGTTTCAAGCTGTAGTTTTGGGTTTGATCTTGCAGATTATGTGATAGCTATAATGAGAGTTGTTCTAGATCTGGTGGAGAACAAGCAGCAGATCAGAGATGACATGGAAGAGCTGCAGCCCAAACCAGCACGAAGTGCGTCGTATCAGCACCCCAACAAGGATGAAGCTGTCCAGGCTTTTGAGGAACGCCATCGCTTTGCTGATAGAACCTAGTTGGATTTGGAATGTGAACACATCACCACATTCACCAGCGATGCATGTAGATGATAAGAACACACTCCTTCCATTAACTTGTTGCACAAGATTTTCTTTCAGTATAATACATGTTTTTCATAGACCCTAAGACTTTTCTATCATTACGCATTGGATCATTTATATGCAAGTAAACAAAGCATGTGAGTGTAGAGTACTAGTAACTTGGTAACTTCATGCATGCTAGCATAACCAAAACTACATGGTACACAAAAAATAAGTTGATTGGGTAAAACACATGTACTTGATACTTTTTGAATATTTTTTGCCTGATAAAGAATTTCTGCAACATTTGAACTATGCAAAGTGTCTAGATATTTTACGATGTGATGATAGAATGTTTATTCAGTACCATTTTTTTTACTTTGATAAATCAGACTTTTGATACAAAACTAGATTATAAAACAGTGAAATGTGTGGGTTCTGAAACTCACATTTGAAGAGAAATCTCAAGTTAATTAGCTATCCAGAAAACATCACATATCACAATCGAGGTATTACCATATTTTAACAAAACTTTGTTATCAGGATTGGGAAAGAAAAGTACAGTGATGGGACTTTTTATTCTATCAATGTAACAATAGTTTGAGTAAAGGGGAAAAAAACAGGAATGGACACCCAAAAGAATTACACTGTATGTGTGTTTTTTTTCTTTGTCTAGTAGAAAGCTTATCTTTAGGATGGAAATTGATGTGAAACGAGAGATAGAGAAAGAGATAGAGAAAGCGGTGGGAAACTAGGAAGGAGAAAGATGAATGGGGGAGATAGAGGCAGGAAGGGGGAGGATGGAAGAGGGAGAAAGAGAAATAGGAGGGGAAGGTGGAAGAGGGAGAAAGAAATAGGAAGAGAGGGCCAGGGTGGAAGAGGGAGGAAGAGAAATAGGGAGAGAAATAGATGGAAAGTTAGGGTGGCAGAGGGAGAAAGAGAAATAGGGGGATAGACAGAAGGAAAGTTAGGGTGGAAGAGGGAGAAAGAGAGCAAGATGGGAAGTGAGGGAGAGAAACAGAAGGAACATTTGACTTTCCTGGGTCATATCTCGTGGGGTCCACAGAAATATGTTTGTAGACAGATAATTATATGTTGTATTTTTTCACCCAAATGTCTTTTTTATTGTGATTTTAGAGTCTGCATAAGTCAACATTCCATAAGTCAAATAATCACCAAATTCGAAGCATTTTTTTTAAAGACCAGAATATGTAAAATGTGTTATTTACATTTCCTAAGTCCAATTTCTTCCAAGTCGAACTGATTTCTGTGCTCCCAAGAGATTTGACTTGTGCAGATTCAACTGTACATGTATTTTGTATATTCTAATATTTGTCAAGTTTAAGAAGACAATCGCCTTATCAATTTGGAAGGCGGGAATTCTGTGAAAAGAAATTGATTGCTTTGATTTTATTATGATGAGTAATATTAATCTTACACGCCCAATTTTACCATCAGAAATTGACTTATCTTACTCTCTGTATCTTTATTGTCTCCATATTTTTATTCTTTCTCTACCCCTGTCTCTTTCTACCAATTGCCCTTTCTATTTCTATATCTCTTTCTCAACATTTCCATTTGTCTTTTTCAACCTTTCCATTTCTCTTTCTCTTTCCACTCACGATGTTCACTCTACAATTTTCTCATTAAAAAAAATTATTTAAAAAAAATATATATATACAACATTTCTTTACCTATGCTCAAACTTCTGAAAATAATGCCAGTCTTGTAACATTAAAACAACTGGATTACAGGGTACATAAAGAAGAGACATGACAATTTCTTTTAGGCTTGCTAGTTTATATACATGTAGATTCAAACATTCTTCCTCACATGCAAAGTTCACATGTTTGGCTGATCAAGAAATTACTTTTAGATGTTGAATATAATTGTGTTATACTCAGGTTGAAATTCAAACATGTACAATAAGCATCAAATTCATATGCCTGTGCCCAGACTTTTTTTTCTTAAAATTTCCAATTTCCTGTAAATATCAACTGACACAGTAACACGGATAACTTTTAGGAAACACACAAGTTTGGTTGTCATGGTAAATCAAGGAAATGCTCATTGTTATGGATTGATGAGATAGAAACAAGGTGCATGATTTTCTAGTTCTCCTTTGCAATTTCAATCAAATGTATTTTTTCTTGATTAAATGTTAGTTACTTTTGTAGACTTCACTATCAGTATACATCAGTAGTGTCACAGATGGACATTTTTCATCAATAATCTTTCCTATGCTGAGCTAAACCTATTTATAGAACAATCATTACTTCCAAATGTCTCCATTTTTGCGCTCATGTACAGAATATGTGAATGAAAACAATTCCATTCAACATTGCAATGACTTTATGCAATCAGTCAATCACATACATGTACTAGTTTCAGAAAAAATAATGCTGATAACATTACACATCATATTGTGGCTCAGGTTTTCAGGAGGAAATGTCTGCTAAAATAAATTATCCAGTTCATTCATTGATAAGCAAGCTAAACTAGTTTTTGTTCTGGCGATTATCCTTATCTTAATCGACGTAGGATGGTGCCTTTGTATCGATCCCCTCCATCTGGATATGCTTCCATAATTGTAGTGTGGATGCATGCAGGCAGTTGCACCCTTACATCTTTGCCAAGGCCAAGCCAGCCCAGCACCACCTCACCACTTTCCTGTACGCCACGTACCTGTACTTCCTGTAAATAAAAAAAAAACAACAACAAAAACAATTTTTGGTTAGATTGATATTTACAATGATTTCGTGTGAAACCAATAATTCATTATAATTCATTTATAATTTTTTTTTTAAATGATTCATAAATCAAACTGAACAAGGTTGGTCATTGTCAGTAGGGTCAGATTCAGGAAATCCAAATTCCAAAATTATAGTCAACGTTTGCTATAGTAAAATTTAAATAGGTTGAACCTCTACAAAGTACAATTGTCAGAACATTTTTTTTTTATTTATCTTATTTTTAAATTTATTTTTCTTTATATCTTTATTTTTTATTTCTACTTTTTTAATTTTGAATTGTTGAATTTCTGTTACAATGGAATAAACGCTATCATGAACAATTAATTCATAGCTGAAAAAAAATATCGGCCAAGAAGAACGGGATTCGAAGCTGTGCCCTTACGTCAGTGCAGTTCAGAATTAAAATATTCTGACCAGACATCTTTACCACTAGACCACGAGCAATTGACGGCAAAGCATGCACTGGCGTGCACTAAAGGCTTTATACCTCCACTCTATAAAAATTCGATACCTCCGTTCTGCTCTCTGTACGTATGCCAATAAGGATTACTGGGCATATTAGCTAATATAGCCAAAACTTTATTAGTGATTACGGTGCAGTGAAATTGAGGCAAAAATATTGAATGCATGCCCAACCATGACTTGCGAGGCTACTAATACTATAAGTGATAAGATCTAACTAACTCTGATTCAATATCCAACTCAATCAGGACTGAGTCAGTGAGTGCTCAAGTCAAATCATGATAATGATGTCTTTATAAAAATGAAATTTTGAAATAGGCTAGACGAGAAAAAAAAAAGTCTTACCAATCATCGACATTTTCATGCAGTCGATTTGCGTGGGCTGATCCTGCATCGCCAACATTTTGCCCAGGGCCAGGCTCACCACGGGGCAAGGGCTCGTAATCCCATTCGACGAGACGCCGCACAGTGGGCCAGGGCTAAACCAAAGTGCGCCAAAAGTCATTTTGGGCAATTTGTGTTTTTTAATTTTTGTCATGCCCTGTTGAAAGACACTACTTTGAAGAATATTTCAGTAAAATATTTAACTCCGGTATGTACATTAAGGGTGTATATTTCCTACTTCAAGCCGCAAAATTCAACATATTGCGAGTTTCAGTGCAAATTGTGACCAATTTAATAAATAAGTTATTTCAACATGTAGTTTTTAAGTTTTCGATCTATAATTGCTCCCACATATTCCTGAGAGTTCATTTCACTGTATGAATGGGGTAAAAATGGAAAGAAACGCAATCTTCGTGAGTATAATAGGGTAATTATCCTAGAAAATAGGCTGATTATTCGTGTTTTTTATAAATCCATATGAAACGTTTAGATTTCCACGGATTTCCAATTCAATTTTATTACCACCATTTTCCCTGATGTCTCAGCTTTAAGCTGATACCAGATTTGGCTGCCACCTTCTGCCCCTTTTTATGTTAGAGCCGATTTTCCCTGACACATTACCCGGAAAATATGTTTATTTTGGACCGCGCAGCCGCTGAAGGATTCTCTGTCATCATACGCCGCCGCATGGGGGCGCGCATGACTTTTTTTTTACACGGCAAGGTCCCATCTTTTGATTAACACTGATAAGAAGTAAACAAGATAATAAATTATAGGGCTTTGGAGAAAGCATAATTTGTATCATAATTTGTCCAACACCAAAACCAAGCTCTCAAAATGTTCTCTATCTTTTTTTTTTACAGACCCAACATTCTGAGTAATTCACAATGGCTTCAGTGAATATTTCAAGGCGAAGGCTTTTCGAAATAATTCACTCTTCTGACAGTATAAACAATAGAGCAAAAGGACTTAAAATATACATGGACTTTATCAGTCAGTATTATGATTTTGATAACTAGATAGTACCTACAGATTTACTTCTTAGTGATACAGGTACGTTTCTCTTTAGCAAAATTATCAAGGCTACAGAGGGCGCTCTTTCATTTTTAAAAACCTCATGTAATAACTCATTTTTCAGCTAGCTGAATATTATTATTTTATTAGAATATGCATTATTAAAGTTCTATTTCAAGTAATGACATCATACATTGCAATACATTGCAAATTTCTCATTATTACAAATATGTCCCAGTCCGGCGTAAACACAGTTTTAACCTTTTGATATAAAGGCATAGAAATTGCATTATCCATTTTGTGAGACATGAAAATCATTGTAATGCGAGAAATATGTTATTTTCCATTGGATTTTGGCAGCCAATCAGAAATCGGTATTTTAATGACGTCATAGGTATTTGAAAATATTTTCATTAGATTCTACGGGTCTGAATACCCATAAACCCATCATCTAAGTTTAAATTTTCAGTGGAACTCAGTGAATATGAATTTTGGCGCACTTTGGAGCCATTCTGGCCCACTGTGCGCCGGTGTTCTCCGTCAGCATCACTACTGGCCTCGCTGTCGTCGGTATTGCTACTACTACTAGTACTGCTCTGGCTGTCGCTGTCACTACCGGTATGAAATACCACTGACACTGTCATTTTCAACACTTTCAATTTCAAATTCCATAACCAAGTCGTCTTGATCTGGTTCACCTTCTTCCCTGACAACTGAGGCAGCCATCCCTCTCACTATTTCTAAAAACTAAAATGCAAACAACTTCTCCGAACTTATAACAACAAACTTCACTAGTCACACAGTATACCGGTACGTGGGGAAAACAGGAAGTGTGATTGCGACGCTGCTCTTTCTACACAGTATGACGTCATCATTTCCAGGCGATGTGGGGCCGGTCGGTCCAGGCGAATTTGGGAGGGGCGGTCAGTTTTAATTTTAATTTCAATTATTCGATATAATGGAAGGATATATATACATATATTTTTGTATATTTGTATTCTATGAACCATTAGCTTTCTATGCATGTATGGTTGTATTCACTCCTTTCAGGGTCTATCATTCATCAATGGCATGAACCCCATAGCTATAATTTGGCCAGGGATGTGCAAAAAAAATCCACAATTTTTTTAATGATTATTGTCTAATCTATACCCATGTTATCATGAGCGTATCAATGTTAGATTTTTTTAAATTTCATCAGTGCCCCCCACCCCTCAAACAGATTTGTTTGTGAGATTTCTCTTACCAAACACGGAAAAATGCAAGTTTATGACATCATTTCAGCTTTCACTATGATTTAAATAAAAAAAGTAGACCAGACCACAACTATGTCAGGTGACAGGAGAACTCAGCATCTTATAGAAACGATAATCAAATATGGTCAAATAACACCGTCCTGGTTACTATGAAAATTTATAAAAGCCATAATTATTTTACTAAAATTTTGTTAATTTTACATCATGGTAGAGTGTTTAGGTCAAAAAATGGGGACAAATGGTTTTTATTTTGAAAAATAGTGCGACCTAGTTATTTTTCAGAGGTCGGTATCAATGTTTTGTTCGTTCGTGATTGGTCAGTATTTTAGGGGGAGGGGTCTCAAAAAAGTAAACTTGGATAAAGAAAATGATGACAACACGCAAACAGCGAAAGAAAACTTTTTATACGCTATTGCGCATGCGCGAATCCACATGGCGAAAAGCACTTTATGAACGCCGTGTGGATACGTGCAGTGCAGTGCTCCCACTCTTCGAAATGAATTATCCTGAAATGAACACTGAAAATTCCTGGAATTCAAAAAAATATTCTGAAATTATTCCAAAGGGCTACGATCGCATCAGAATCCCATGAACTTTGTAGAATGTGTGTATACATACTGTGTATATTCTGTCTTAGTGGGTGTTTCCAAATGTTTAAAAAAAAAAAAAAAAATCATGGAACAGAACATCAAATTTCCTGGACTTTTATGAAATTTCATGGAATTGAAAAGAAAAATCCACTTAGGCCTATTGTTCTTTCTGATGTTTCTTTTTTTTAATGAATTGTTAGGGAGGTTAATGTCATAAATTTTGTTTTTAATTGTTGCACCATAATTTCAACTTTCCATACCAAAACGTAAGTTCCACTCTCTACGAGTCCATCCATGCGCGCGCATCACTTTCCCAGCTTGGTGCTTCCCTCCATAGTATGGGGCGCCAAGTGTACCCTGTCTGCTTCTGTTACAAAATCAATGATTTTGTTACAAAATCACCCTGCAATTTTACTTTTGTAACAAAATCAATCCCCAAAAAAATCTTCTTCAATTTAATTTTATTGGAAATAAAAATATACTTTGTGCAAAGATATGTCATATTTTTATCAAAAATATGTTCTAATGTGTTAATATACTCGGTTTTGTTTTTAATTACATAAAACTTTTGGAGATGAGAACCAATATTTTTGTTGCTTCCTCTGTGATATCGATATCATGCAGTTGGAGTCAAAAGTATCGCCAGTACGTATCGTTCATTTATTTCGGATACAAAATCACTAGTTATGTTGCTTTTGTAACAAAATCAATACTGCGGGTTGCTTTTGTAACAGAATCAATACTGCGGACTGATTTTGTAAGAGAATCAATACTGCAGACTGATTTTGTAACAGAATCAATACTGCAGACTGATTTTGTAACAGAATCACTAGTGCAGCTTGCTTTTGTCACAAAATCAGTACTGCGGATTGATTTTGTAACCGAAGCACTAGTGCAGGTTGCTTTTGTAACAGAATCAATGGTGGGGTTGATGAAACAACATAAATGTATGAAAGCAGCGCAGTGTTATGTGAGAGTATAATGAGACAGTAAAGAATTCACAGGAAAATTTCCCATGCAGACCCATCCAGTCAAGGAGGTACTAGGCAGGGTCTGCGGAGCGTTTTGAAAGTTGAAGGGGGGCTGATTTGATTTTGCATGAATAATTACAATTTTTGGGGGATTTTATGAAATGTGTTTATACAAAAAGCCCTATGCATAAGTTATGGTCCAGCCAATCCAAACACATTGGACATATATGCCATCTATTCCATGAAAGAAGATTGCCCTATACTGATAAAAAGCATTTTGCCCAGCTTCAATTCAGCGGCGTGAAAAGGAGAGAAAAGGGAAGGGAAAAGAAAATGAGAAAAAAAAAAAGATGTCCTGGCAGCATTTTCTCTCCTGTAGAACCTTTTCTGCTTGGGAGCAAAGTTGCTATATTTGATGACAAAAGGCATAATACCTCTTGCAATGCTGTCCACTAGGTGTTAATATGTTCTCCTCAAAAACACCCATTCACGGTATAAGAATCTTTTTTTTTTCTTGTTCTGTGACTCTAACTTATACTGTCTTTCAGCAATGACCTTAAACATTAAATCATGTAAACTGTTCTTCATAATTATATAGGAGTGAAAGCAGGCCACATTTCACAGAATAAACAACCTCTTGGACACTGTATGTACTCTTTTAGGTTGTCCAAAACCATGTTAATAGGGGAATGAGGAGACGGTTTGATCGGGGGGGGGGGGGGATTTGTCAGAGGGCAGTTTTTCGTGGATACTAAAGTTCTCCTAATGGTAATTATCCTGGTTCATTTCTCGTAGGGGTAATTGTCCAGGGGAGTGGCAGTCCACTAATCATCATTCAGCTGTTAATATATGTAATTTTATTCTGAAGCATAATACTAACACTTCTCGCGTGCCTCCTACAGACATTGGTTGCAATGATTTTTTTTTTTCCAGTGCGTACATAATTATTTCTCATTACATGGAAGCCTCGGTGGGGTATTCAAACCTTTTTATGCAGAAATCCGTTGATTATCCATATTCAAAATCACCACAAAAAAAAAATGTTTCTCCTCCATTATTTATAGAGCTCTTTGCTTTTTTTTTAAAATCTTGTGGAGCTAAGTGAAATTTACCTTCTACTTCTTCAACTTCTACACTGAATATTACCTTTGCATTGATTACGGTTCGATGATTAATGCAAATTTATTCAAAAATTATTTTAAAATGCTTCTTGTTCTATTTTCCAACCAATTTTGTAGAGAAATGAACTAGCCCTACATCATTGACATTATGGGGCCCTAATAGAGATCACGTACAACTGTGCAAGTACATGCATTGTTGATGTCAGTAAGGAATGTGGAAATTAAACGTTTGACTAAACAAAATTGTTTTCTCAATTATGAAATTTCTTTCCCTTGAACCATGAGAAGACGACCACGTGTCGGATTTAATTTATCCTTTTTCCTGCAATATATAGGCATATATGTTATAGGGCGAGGCGCATGACGACTGAGCAGAAAACGGGGACACCTAAAATTGTGGATGGGTAGCTTGAAACCCCCCCCCCCCCCCCACAAAGCTACTTCCTTGCATGCACACCCATAATGCAGACACATAACATCCATACCTCCACGTGACATAATATTATGCTCTGTAAAGATCGATGGCTGCGCGGCGTGCCTGCAACCACTGCTTCAGTGACTATTGGCTGCATACAACCACCGGCCCCGCACTGCACTGATAGCTCCAAGACTCATTCACCAAAATGTGTGTGTTATTATTTTGTCAATAATTTTTTTTTCGAAAATTTAAACGATTAAAAAATAAAAGATCTTTAGATATGGATATACATGCAACAACAATGATGTTGATATTTTTAAACCCATCATTTATGCAAGCGCCAAAACGTTTTTCAATAACAAAGCATTTGGGCCTTACTCAAATCATAATAAGATAACATATTGTACAAGATTAAATTAGTTGATTCAGAGACTTGTACCCTTAGTAGCTCAACTCTAGAAACACCTGTTCACATATTTTATGACTGTGATGTTGATAAGACTGGCAAGAAATGTCATGTTAAGTTTGAAGGTTTCAGAAGAAAAAGAATGATGTTTGGTTTCATCAAAGACTGGAAAGGGCCCAACAAATGTTACTAAATCATTTGGTACTGTTTTTTAAAAAAATGCAAAAACACAAAACCATGTTTAAGTGGGGTATTATCTTGTATTCGTAATACGAAATGCACAAAACTTAATATTGGACAAACAGAAGAAGAAAAAGGGAAAGAGAAGATGAAAGAATGCTAAAAGATAGATAATAACATAAGAAAAGATAGGAAAAGAACAGAAAGAAGGAAAATAAAGAGATACATGAAAATGATAAAAGAAATAAAAGAATAAAAAGAAACGGAAATAAAAAGAAAAGGAAAGCACTGGGGAAGATAAGAGGAGAGGATAAAGGAATACAAATACAAAGTTCATGACAAAAGAAAAGATGAGAAGAAAAATATGGAAACATAAGGAAAGGAAAAAAAAATGATGAGAGGATAAAGAACTAAAGAATAACTTTAGGAAAGACAGAAATAAAACACAAAGAAATACAAGAGGAAATATTGAAACAGAAGATGAAAGAAAACTAAAAAGCACCCGAACAATAGAAACAAAAAGGATGATAGAAGGCTAAAAACAAAGAGTAACATTATGAAATATTTGTGTAAAAATAATTAAGAATATAAAAAAAAAAGATAAATGATAAAGTGTATGACGAAGAAGGAAAAGTTAACCTTATTCTTGGGTCAGACAGAGCAGCATAGCTGCGCAAATATTTAATGACTATCTCTTTATAGCATAAAACAAAAGAGGGATATATGTAATTGGAATAATTTTATGAAAAGGAAAACATCCATTTCAAAAATGTGGGCGTACGTAATAATATATCTGTAAAGCGCTTATAGACATCATAGATGTATTAGGCACAATATAAATCCATAAATTTTTAGGTGGTCTGTCGGTATCGTCAGAATTTTCTCTCTTTATTTCTTTATTTATTTCCACCACTTTCTTGTGAACGTGATTACTCAAATTCGGCTCATTCAATTTTCTTCAAATATCAGTTAGTTATCAGGCCTATCAAGGTCTAAAATTAAAATGGTCTAAAAATAAAATCCACCCAAACAATATACACCAAAAGGAAACTTGTCAAGGTCATAAGGTCATCGGGACGTCATCCAGGGGCCATTTTGTAAAATCACATTATCAATCATGTCTTCATAACGAGTCATCAAAAATGAACTAAATGAACTGTATTTGACAAATATTTACTTCAGGTCAAGGATCAACATAAATTGTCAACAAAATCCGCACGCGCGTCATGACGCGCACGTCAAAATTTTAAAATGCTTAAAATCACTTTTTAATCAAATTAGAGTACGGTTCATACATAGAATCCGCCATAGCTCCTCAGAATGCCTAGATACCCCCGATTTTGTTTACATATTCTAAAAGCCTGCAAGTTGTAGATTTGAATTCATTCATATTTTTGCCGATCGCATAATTTGACGTCATCATATTTGCATATGAACTCAAAAAAATGATTTTGCCAAAATTACGTCATCATTTTTGTATTAATTTGATAATATTTCAGTAATAGGTAGTCGATTTTCTTCCAAATTTTGATATGTTATAACTGCGACAATTCTCTATTAGATCAGGTACCACCAGTTTTCATTTTGATGACGTGATCACAATGAAATTTTCAATAAAAGACGCTATGTCAGAATTTTCCCTATTTGCGTGTTATGTCTATGGAAGATGATTTTTTTTCTAATCATGAATCTACATGACATTGTTCTCTGAGCAGTATCTCAGTTGTTTTTGGTCTATTTCCCTCCAGATTTTAGTATGTTGTAGCTGAGACTATAACCTTTTAAGATTGTGGTCTCCAAATTTTGATCAGATGTCGGGATCATGCCCAATTTTGAACTACAAAATGGGATTTGATTTCGTTTATGTGTTAGCTCTATGGGAAATATTTTGGTATACTGGTTAAAGCAACCCAGGTTCTTTTTGCCTTTTATTTTACCATCTTCTTCAACTATTATAACATATAAAATCACAAACCATGTAATAACCTGCCATATTTTGCGTGTTATGTCTATATGATTGTAGTGTGCAGTAGTTTGTGTACAACCCTATGGAACTTCCCAGGTGTCCTGCAATATCAAATAGTCTGATATGTTATGACGATTTCTCAAAATTTGCTAAGTCAATTTTATTCAAATTTTCGTCAGTCATCAGTCCTCATAAGGTCAAGTTCCCGCATCTTTTTCAAGGTCATCAGCTTTAATATCTGCCAGGCGCCATTTTGTGAAAATCAACTTATGGCCGTATCTCCATAACGAAATGTCTTTTCTCTTTCATATTTGGCATGGGTAAGGTCAATGTCATTCCAGTCATGGTCATCACCATTATCATCATCATCATCACCACCATCATCATCATAATCACGCCATTACCATCATCATCATCATCACCATTATCATCTCCATTACCCTATTAAACCCATGCTTCTGACGAAATAACGCCCAGAGCAATTGTCACCGAAGCAAATGCCGGATCACCGCTTAATTAAAACAATGAACTGATTCTATTATCATTCATATTATCAATATTTCATTCTGCCAAGAAAAAAACCAACAAATCGGTGAATCCAAAATAAACAGAGTTAAAGAGAAGTCAAATGGATGTCGGGGAAAAATTAACTAAATAACTATAACCCGAAGTTTATCTTTTCTTTTCCAATCCATCTAACTTTAGATAGAATAAAAATGTACCTCTCCCCTAAATGTTGGTTACCTCATTTATAATTATAAACTTCAGAGTAATTGAGTAATTGAAATACTAATTTCAATTACTACATAGGCTACACATTCGTTACACATGCGTTTCATGTCTTTTTTTTAATTAAAAAACATAATTACCTTTCAAGTTTTAGGAATTTTGTTGACGTGTGTCAGTTGATACTACTACAAATCGCGTTATCAGTAATGAAGTACGCATACGCGAAATGCTAAAATCGCAGAGTGTGAGACATGAATCGCAGATCCTGTGGTAACGAGCGATGGCCTGCGATATCGCTTTGCATCGCATCGCATCGCACAGTGTGAGGCGGGCTTTATCATCATTATCACAACCACCATTACCATCATCACCATCATCATCGTCATCATCATCAATGTCATCACCATTATCATCATCATTCTTTGTTTTTTGTTCTTTGTTTCTTGTTTTCATGATTCTATCATCTTCTAATTTCTCCATATGCATTATTTTCTCCCATCTTATCTTATATCTTGTTTTACCATGCATATCTTTATATTTCACCTGTCAACTTCTCAACAAAATAGAAGATACGGACGGTCAACAGTATCATGATTATTATCTTGCACAAATATTATCACATCTTACAAAGCAGTTTGATACAGGGACAGACCACCAGTCCTAATTCGTCTTCAGTGACGAATTCAATGTCAAGTTTATTAGGTGGTCTGTCGGTATCGACAGATCACCTTTTAGTTTTGTCAAGATTTTTCTTCTTTATTATTAGGTGGTCTGTCGGTATCGACAGATCACCTTTTAATTTTGTCAAGATTTTTCTTCTTTATTTCTTTATTTATTTATTTTTATTACAAAATGTTGTGGCCACCAAATCTCAAAATCAGCCAGGTCAATATCATCGAGTTTCATGTCATGTATGAGGTCAATCATGGACATGGTCCATTAAGCTTTTGGAGGTCATCAGGTCATCGTGACGTCATCAAGACGCCATTTTGTAAATTGACAAGATCGATTATATCTTCATAATCGATCATCAAAAATCAACTATATTCACATCATATAAACTTCACATGACGGGTCATCAAGTTATGTCCTCACAGGTCATCTAGAGGTCAGGACGTGCGCGTACGCGCGCGTCAAAATTTAAAAATGCTCAAAATCACGTAGGATCAAGTCTGCACACGTTTCAGGTCATTTTGAGCATTTCAAAAATGTCCGTGCGTAAGCGTCTGCGCGCGGGTACAACGCGCGCGCAAGTCGTAGATAACGTTAAAACGCTGTTTTTTCGATTGATTTGCAATCCTGACACTTTTCTTCATCATTTCCATCAACTTGGAATCAATTTCAATCAATAATAAAGTCGTACGGGCGCGTCAAATTTCAAAATCCGTGCGCGCATCTATGGCGAAAATAACGTAAAAAAGTGCAAAAACATGCCTCTACAAAATTAACTCTAGCTCTTTAAATAGTCCATAAACCCCCCAACTTTTTTTCATCATCAGGTAGGGTATGAATCATAGATATGATTTCATGTATCATTTGACCCTTATAAACATTATGACGTCATCAAAATAGCGCCAGAAGTCAAAATTTCCATTTTTCATGTTTTGACGTCATCACATTTATGCAAATTTGGCTCTAGATTCGTAATTATTGGTCGTTTTTCTCCCAAATTTTGATATGTTATAGCTGCAACAATTCTCTACGAGACTTCTTGCCACCATTATTCATTTTGATGACGTCATCACACTGAAATCTTCAATTAAAGACGACATGTCAAATTTTTCCCTATTTGCGTGTTATGTCTATGGAAGATGATTTTTTTTCGAATCATGAATCTACATGACATCGTTCTCTGAGCAGTATCTCAGTTATTTTTGGTCTATTTCCTTCCAGATTTTAATATGTTGTAGCTGAGACTATAAGCTTTCATTAGTAAGCCCTCCAATTTTTGATCAGATGTCGGGATCATGCCCAATTTTTCAGTACAAAATGTGATTTGAGAATCCCGTTTTCGTTTACGTGCTATCTCTATGGGAAATATTCTGGTCTATCGGTAAAGCACATGACTACCATGGTCAAGGTACCTGGTTCGATCCCCGGGCCGATTTTTTTTTTTTTTTTGGCTTCTTTTTGCCTGTCATTTTACCATCCTCTTCGACTATTGTAACATAAAAAATCACAAATCATGTAATAAACTGCCTTATTTTCCATATTATGTCTATTAGAAAGTAGTGTGCAGTAGTTTGTGTACAACCCTATGGAAATTGTGATTTCCTGTCCTGTATTAGAGCTATGGGGTTAATCTCCCAAGTATCCTGTATCATCATCATTATTATCGTCACCGTCATGATCATCATCGCTATTATTATATCATCGCCATCATCATTATATCATTATAATCATCATAATCACCATTATCATCATCACCATAATCATTTTACAATGACCGTTACACATTTTGCTACATTCCTGTCCTCAAGAAGCATCTCCATTCATGGCATTCTTGACATCCTATCTTCAGTTTAGCATTTCCCCATTATTATGATCATCCTGATTACAATCATGATCGTGCAAATTTAAGGACAGACCACCTAATTCGTCTTCGTGACGAATTCAAGTCTAGTATTAAAATTTACTTTCGCCAAAACGAGCTTTCCTTTTTCCGCCTACTTTTTGTTGCCACGAAATCTCAAAAACTGTCCAGTCAATTTTCATGACATTTCCGTCAGTCATCAGGCCCTATGAGATCAAGCTCAGAAATCTTTTTCAAGCTCATCAGGTCATCGTGACGTCATCCAGGCGCCATGTTGTGAAAATCAACTCATGGCCATATCTTCGTAACGGAAAGTCATTTCTTATTCATATATGGCATGATTGAAGCTAATATCAATCCGGTCAATTTCACAAACTTGGACGCGGGCGGACGCTTACCTTCGCGCGTAAGTGCCCCCACAACAATCAAATATGCCAACCCCGATTACTCCTAAACAAGACGGGCAATCTTTCTCAATCTTGCCACAATCATCCCATCTTGACCAAACATCATGCACAGAAGAAAGCAGATTCGTAGCTCAATTATATTTTTTTTTTTTTTTTTTTTTTTTTTTTTTTTAAGTGTCGACGTCGTTTTCTTGTCCATCTTTTCCTTAATATCTCCTCCACCCTGCCATCTACAACGAAAAAAAGGGTTCAACTTTGGAGGAAATGTGGCACCATTTTACTTCCAACTTCAAGATTCTTCACATTTGGGCTTATTTTCCTCCCATTGACAAATGAAAAAACGGGGAAAAACGGGAAATTCCATACTAATTTCACCTTAATCCACCATTTATTATGCCAATTCCGATAAGTCCTAAACAAGACGGCCAATCCTTCTGAATCTTGCCACAATCATCCCATCTTGAACAACCCACATGCACACAAAAAAGCAGATTCGTAGCTCATTCAGTTTTTTTAATAAAAAATCATTTGTTGTCTTTTGGACCCCCCCCCCCCCTTTTACGGGGCAAATAACTCGAAAACGAAAGAGTGAATCTTTTTCAAATTCGACGCAGTCATGAGACCTGATAAGAAGAGTTCACAGTAAAACTTTCAAGTTCACGACGTCATTATGACGTCATCCAGGCTTCATTTAGTCATTTTTTGGTGAAAAATGCCCTTTTCGGACCTCGAACGGGGTATCTAACTTCAGTTTGCGTGGTGCTAGAGACTTGGGACTTGATTCAGATGATAGAGCAAAAAATTCTACACAAAAAAGGCCCGTGTAGCTTTAACGTTTTAACGGGCGTTTATAGGGTGAAAATGGCTTTCAAAGTTAAAACTGCCCATTTTGCCATAGACACACACGTTGTAGGTATTATTAGGTGGTCTGTCGTAGTCGACAGACCACCTCTTAATTTCGTCAGAATTTTCTTTATTATTATTATTAGGTGGTCTGTCGTAGTCGACAGACCACCTCTTAATTTCGTCAGAATTTTCTTTATTTATTTATTAGGTGGTCTGTCGTAGTCGACAGACCACCTCTTAATTTCGTCAGAATTTTCTTTATTATTATTATTTATTTATTTATTTTTATTTTTCCACCACTTTCTTGTTACCATGATTCCTCAATATCGGCTGAGTCAAATTTTATCAAAATCTCTACAGTCATGAGGACATATCAGATCAAGCTCGGGTATCTATTTCAAGGTCATCAGGTCATCGTGACGTCATCCAGGCGCCATTTTGTGATATCACATTATCAATCATATCTTCATCTCGCACCATAACGAGTCATCAAAAATAAACCATATTTGACATACATCAACTTCAGGTCAAGGGTCAACATCACATGTCGTCAAAGTTTACGCACGCCCCATGACGCGCACGTACGCGCACGTCAAAATTTAGAAATGCTCAAAATCACTTTTTGATCAAATTAGAGTACAGTTCAGGACATTTCAAGCATTTTAAATTTTTCTGTCCGTGCGCGCACACAGCGCGTAGAGAACGTAAAAACGCCATTTTTTCGCATATTTTGTCTTCCTGACACTATTCTTGACAATTTCCAACTATTTACAGTCAATCTCGACCTTCCATAATGTCGTACGCGCGCGTCAAACTTTCAAATTCGTGCGCACGTCAATGGGCATTCTAATGTAAAAAGTGGTAAAAACATGCCCATCTAGAATACGCCATAGCTCCTCAGAATGTACGGAAATCCTCCAATTCCTTTACATATTCTGAAAGCCTGGGAGTTGTAGATTTAAATTCATGTGGAATTTTTGCCGATCTCATGTTCTAACGTCATCATATTTGCATATGAACTCAAAAGAATGATTTTGAAAAAATGACGTCATCATTTTTGTATTCATTTGCTAATATTTCAGTAATAGGTGATCGATTTTCTTCCAAATTTTGATATGTTATAGCTGAGACAATTCTCTACAAAATCAGTGACCACCATTTTTCATTTTGATGACGTCATCACACTGAAATTTTCAATGCAAGATGCCATGTCAGAATTTTCCCTATTTGCGTGTTATGTCTATGGAAGATGATTTTTTTTCGAATCATGAATCTACATGACATCGTTCTCTGAGCAGTATCTCAGTTGTTTTTGGTCTATTTTCTTCCAGATTTTAATATGTTGTAGCTGAGACTATAAGCTTTTATTAGTATGCCCTCCAATTTTTGATCAGATGTCGGGATCATGCCCAATTTTTCAGTACAAAATGTGATTTGAGAATCCCGTTTTCGTTTACGTGTTATCTCTATGGGAAATATTCTGGTCTATCGGTAAAGCACATGACTACCATGGTCAAGGTACCTGGTTCGCTCCCCGGGGCCGATTTTTTTTTTTTTTTTTTTTTTTTGCTTCTTTTGCCTGTCATTTTACCATCCTCTTCGACTATTGTAACATAAAAAATCACAAATCATGTAATAAACTGCCTTATTTTCCGTATTATGTCTATTAGAAAGTAGTGTGCAGTAGTTTGTGTACAACCCTATGGAAATTGTGATTTCCTGTCCTGTATTAGAGCTATGGGGTTAATCTCCCAAGTATCCTGTATCATCATCATTATTATCGTCACCGTCATGATCATCATCGCTATTATTATATCATCGCCATCATCATTATATCATTATAATCATCATAATCACCATTATCATCATCACCATAATCATTTTACAATGACCGTTACACATTTTGCTACATTCCTGTCCTCAAGAAGCATGTCCATTCATGGCATTCTTGACATCCTATCTTCAGTTTAGCATTTCCCCATTATTATGATCATCCTGATTACAATCATGATCGTACAAATTGAAAGACAGACCACCTAATTCGTCCTCATGACGAATTAAATTCTAGTTATTTCTTCTTTTTATTACAAATTGTTGTGGCCACCAAATCTCCAAATCGACCAGGTCAATATCATCGAGTTTCATGTCATGTATGAGGTCAATCATGGACATGGTCCATTAAGCTTTTGGAGGTCATCAGGTCAACGTGACGTCATCAAGACGCCATTTTGTAAATTTACAAGATCGATTATATCTTCATAATCGATCATCAAAAATTAACTATATTCACATCACATAAACTTCACTTGACGGGTCATCAAGTCATGTCCTCACAGGTCATCTAGAGGTCAGGACGTGCGCGTACGCGCGCGTCAAAATTTAAAAATGCTCAAAATCACGTAGGATCAAGTCTGCACACGTTTCAGGTCATTTTGAGCATTTCAAAAATTTCCGTGCGTAAGCGTCCGCGCGGGCGTTTTACGCGCGCGCAAGTCGTAAATACCGTTAAAACGCTGGTTTTTCAATTGATTTGCAATCCTGACACTTTTCTTCATCATTTCCATTAACTTGGAATCAATTTCAATCAATAATAAGGTCGTACGGGCGCGTCAAATTTCAAAATCCGTGCGCGCGTCTATGGCGAAAATAACGTAAAAACATGCAAAAACATGCCTCTACAAAATTAACTCTGAGCTCTTTAAATATTCCATAAACCCCGATTTTTTTTTCATCTTCGGGTAGGGGATAAATCATAGATATGATTTCATGTATCATTTGACCCTTATAAACATTATGACGTCATCAAAATGGCGCCAGAAATCCAAATTTCCATTTTTCATGTTTTGACGTCATCACATTTATGCAAATTTGGCTCTAGATTCGTAATTATTGGTCGTTTTTCGCCAAGATTTTGATATGTCATAGCTGAGGCAATTTCCTACAAAATCAGTTCCCACCATTTTTCATTTTGATGACGTCATCACAGTGAAATTTTCAATTAAAGATGCCATGTCAGAATTTTCCCTATTTGCATGTTATGTCTATGTAAGATGATTTTTTTTCGAATCATGAATCTACATGACATTGTTCTCTGAGCTGTATCTCAGTTGTTTTTGGTCTATTTTCTTCCAGATTTTAATATGTTGTAGCTGAGACTATAAGCTTTTGTGAATGTGGTCTCCAATTTTTGATCAGATGTCGGGATCATGCCCAATTTTTCACTCCAAAATGTGATTTGAGAATCCCGTTTTTCGTCTACGTGTTATCTCTATGGGAAATGTTTTGGTATATTGGTCAAAGCACTTGCCTCTCATTCCGGTGACCCAGGTTCGATCCCCGGTGGGTCCATTAAATTTATTTATTTTTTTGCTTCTTTTTGCCTTTCATTTTACCATCTTATTCGACTATTATAACATAAACAATCACAAACCAAGTAATAAACTGCCTTATTTTGCGTGTTATGTCTATTGGAAAGTAGTGAGCCATTTTTTAAAAATCAACTTATGGTCGTATCTTCATAACAAAATGTGATCTCTCTTTTATATTTGGCATTGGTTAAGGTCACTGTCATTGCAGTCATGTTCATCATCATTATCTCCATCATCATTATCACCATCATGATTATCATCAACATCATTATCATCATCACTGTCATCATATTCATGATGATGTTGATGATGATGATTAACATCAACATCATTATCGTCATTAATGTCATGATGATATAATGATCATCATCATGATTATCATCAACATCATTATAATCATCACTGTGATGATATTCATGATGATGATGATGATTAACATAAAAATCATTATCATCATCACTGTCATGATGATATAATGATCATCATCATGATTATCATCAACATCATTATCATCATCGCTGTTATGATGATATAATGATCATCATCATGATTATCATCAACATCATTATCATCACCACTGTCATGATGATATAATGATGATGGTGATGACATAATATCATCACCGTCATGATCATCACCTCCATGCGTGGCATTCTTGACTTCCTATCTTCAGTTTAGCATTTCCCCATTATTATGATCATCCTGATTACAATCATGATCATACAAATTTAAAGACAGACCACCTAATTCGTCCTCATGACGAATTAAATTCTAGTTATTGGTATAGTTGGAACAGTAGGATACGGAAATTTCAAATGGATGGCTGAAGATTGTAGCATGATTGAATTTATTCCACCACGTTTCGCAGTTGTTTTCGATAACAGTGCTCCCGCTGCAGTAATAATGACCAGTACATGCGTGGTCATTTTGACCACACAAAAACTGGTAGGGGATCGTATGGCTGTCTAAGTAGAGCGCTAGCCGAGAAGAATACATCCTATAATGTATAGCAGCTACTAGCCAGCTAGTCTTCAGTGTATGAAAGGACAATCCAACCCTTGTAAAAGCTGATTTGTGTGAAGGGGAAAAATAAGAAAAACAGGATGGTGAAATAAGTTTGATAAAAATCGGACAAAATATAAGGAAGTTATGAATGTTAGAGAAATGAGATCACTGCATCTATGCGAACCTCAATTTGGCTATTTGATGAATTGATTGTGGCGTATTCACGGTCAACTCTCCCAATTATCGTACACCAAAATATCACTACATTCCGGTTTTCTCCATGAGCGCCTTTACCATTGGGACAGTACTCCAAATATGTTGCAGATACCATATTGCTATGGGTCCTCAATAAAAAAGATCCTACTGAGTTAAACATTTTGGTATATTGACATTTTAGTCATTTTGTGTATTGGATCGTATGGGAAAGTTGATCACCAAGAACAATAAAACAAGAAAGAAAGAAAGAAAGAAAGAAAAAAAAAGAAAGAAAGAAAAAAAAAGAAAGAAAAATCTTGAATGGCGTGGGAACATACAAAATACAAACTAGAAATGTCCATTGCCGCGCAATGCGAAATGTATACCCCGGCACTGGCAACAATTCGAAGGAGGGACAAAGAACCTCCCCACTCCCCACCATCAAACAAAAGGATGGCGTAGAGATTGCCACCAGTGGCCCAGACTACTGTCAACACTAGGAGCAGCATCACCGAAACAATGTGTGTAGATTAGAGTATAATGCAAAATTCGAAAGAAATCTGTCAAGAAATGTGATCTCAGAGCGCACACAAGATATCCACTAAAATATGACCTTTGACCCTATGAAAGACGGAACACTGGGGGCAGCATCACCAAAAACTGTAGAGGTCTAGAGAAATCTATGATGGACCTCCATACAAAATCTGAAAGAAATCAGTCAACAAATGTGTCCTCCAGAATGCATGCAACCAAAATAATGACATTTGACCTTATAAAAAGCGGAACACTGGGGGCAGCATCAGCAAACACTAAAGATGTGTAGATTTCACTAAGACACACCTCCATATAAAATTTGAAAGAAATCCGTTAAGAAATGTGGAAGTTAGAGCGCACAAAAGACATATGACCTTTGACCCTATAAAGGATGGAACAATGAGGGAAGCATCACCAAAAAGTAAAGAGGCGTTGTACATGTGGTGTGCGCCTGTAATCAAGCCTGTAATCCAGCTACCAGTGGAAGTTATAAACTGATTCAGCGGACTGAGTCACGTCTTTCGGATGGGTGATGTTTAAAGGTCGGTCCCAGACGTAAATAATCATATCTGATTGATACACGTCTGTAAAAACCCAATTACACACACAAACACACACACACACACAATTAACTAGATAGGATATGTTTAGGATAGGATAGATTAAGGTAGAGAATAGGATAACATAAAGCATGTTACACTAATAAATGTAAAACTACAGACTTTCTGGCTTTCCTTGAGACTGATTACAAATTATTTTTAAAAAAGAAAAAAAAAGGGGAAAAAAATAGATTATACCAAGTTACATCTCCATACAAAATTTGAAAGAAATCCATTACGAAATGACTGGGACCTGCAGAGTGCACTCACGCCATCCTCTAAAGTATGACCTTTGACCTTATAAAAGACGGGGACACTGGTGGCAGCATCACCAAAAATTATAGGTGCGTAGATTTTACCAAGATACACTTCCATACAAAATTTGAACGAAATCTGTCAAGAAATGCAGAAAAGTGCAAGAAATGGACAAAATGACCTTTGACCCTATAAAGGACGGAACAATGAGGGCAGCTTCACCCAAAATTAAAGATGTGTATATTATACCAAGTTACATCTCCATGGAAAATTTGAAAGCAATCCATGGCATTACGAAATGTGAAAGCTGAACGATTTCTAACTTCTTTGTAATGTTTGGGTCTACGTACAGCAGATCATTTCCTCACCAACCAGAGTTACTAAAACAAGTTCCTCTCTTATTGACCATGTGTATACTAATATTATAATTTCTCCTATTCATGCTGGAGTTATAGAAACTGATGTTTCAGACCATTTCCCCATCTTTGTTGCTTTTGAGCATCTCACAAATGCAAATAAAACAAAAAATAAGAAGTTGGTATTTCGCACCTTTAGAAATTATGATGTTCACAATTCATGAAGATCTAGATAAAATAGATTGGAAATTTGTTAGTGGTTGTACAGAAGTTAATAAATCATACTCTGTATTTTGTGACATGTTTAGGCAAGTCTGTGACAGGCATGCACCAATTGTGTCATTAACTTTCAAGACAAAGGGTAAAAATATTGGTAAAAAACCATGACAAAGGCTATTCTAAAATCAATCAACAAGAAACACAAATTGTATTCTAAACTTAAGGTATCAAAATGTAAACGGAAAGACGAGGAACAATGCAAGAGGTACAGAAATGTTTTAACTTCAGTCTTAAGAAATGCAAAGAGACAATATTATAGTAACCTCTTCTTCATTAATAAGAACGATACTTGTAAAACATGGAAAACCATCAATGAGTTGCTGAATGGTGGAAAAGAAATGAAGAAAGTGACTATTGTAGAAAAATTAACAATATCGGACCATGGACAAAATAGAGTAATAACATCTGATAGTGATATAGCACACGAATTCAACAATTTTTTTTAAAACATACAGTGTAGGTCCAAAGCTGGCCAACGAAATACCGAATGTGCATTCTGACTTTACCGAATATTTAGGAAATAAAACTCCCTATTTTTAAAACCAGGTGTTGAGAATGAAGTAAAGTGCCAATTGCAGACTTTAGACACAAAAAAGGCACGTGGCTATGATAATTTACCTACAAGATTGTTGAAAGATGCTGCACTATACATTTCAAGTCCATTAACACATATTTTCAATTTTTCTATAGAAAAGGGAAAATTTCCAGATGATTTGAATGTAGCAAAGGCGACACCTATTTACAAGAAGGGACAAAAAAGTCTCCCTGGCAATTACAGACCCATTTCGGTTCTACCAGTACTGGGAAAAATCTTTGAAAAAAATAATAAATAACCATCAGTATACTAAATAACCATCAGCATACTGCCGGGGGATACAATAAAGGGTGAAAAAGGAACATGACAGAAATTACTGTTAACAAAAAAGAAGCAGAGTGTAAAAGGAGATAACCATATTGAAAGAAGGAACGGCAAAACAACAATATTAAAGGGGAAAGGGATAAACTATTGAAAGGGGATTGATAATATAAAATTAATGTAATATTATACAAGTATAACGAAGAATGGAAAAAGATGGAATGAAAAAGGGAAAGGAAGGGTCATGTCAATCTAAAACAGAAGTAAATGATATATGAATAAAGAGAATACTGTAATTACACATCAAAAAGGAAAATCACAGAAAATGAAAGAAATCAAAAGAAACTAATTGGAAGAAGGAAAGGAAAAGAAAGTGACTGAAAGAGAGAGAAATAAAAATCAAAACAGATTGGGAACAATAAGAAGAAGGGGTAACAAAGAGAAAAAAGAGAAAGTATCAAAATGGAAGAAAATCACATCAAGAGAATACAAGAAAGAATGAATAGAAATCATACCCCAAAAAAAGAAAAGAAGAAGTAAGAACTGGCAGCCCCCTGGGAGCCGGGGATGCTGGGATGCTCTCCCCATATTTATACGAGGGTACTTGCCCCAGACGGTATTTAAAGCAGGGGCACAAAAAGGACAAAATAGAGAAAGGGAATAAACGTATGCTTAAGAATTACTCTCCCAATCCACAGGGAAATATGCATTAGAAATGGAGTTTTTCTTAGGTTCAAAATGCTAACATTTTCGAAAGCTTGGTTCACTTCTTTTTGCACTCCGATATTGGCTATATAAATAGCCTTTTAAAGAGGGTCAAAATTGAAGAATAAAATATTTCGTCTCATTGCTTTTTTCTCTATTATAATTTATCAGACTTTTTACAAATTATAGAATAAGTGTATAAGAAAGTATTTTCAAAGGTTTAGCATTTGAAAGAAATTGTATCTTTATGTTGCCTGCATGGCTAAATTCACCGACTATGTTTCTCCAGAATTTTCGTTAATAAGCCAGTTCGTAGTTATTATACATGGTACAAATGGCCCTGATATGACTTCAATTTATACACGTATAAATGCTTTTGAAGTTTGGAACCTAATAAAAACCCGGCTTGCCTCGCACTCTCGAAAAACAAATACGACAACACATTTTGTCACATTATGAACATATTTCCTTCCTTATTTCCACTAAAATAATGCACATTGTGTATATTGCAGGGTTGAAAAAAACAGGATTTATTTGATTCAAATCGATGAGCAGCCCTTAAAGGGCCCCTGCAACCCAAATGAAAATTAATGCCTGTTGATGTGCAGGGATGCATACAACTAATATTACTGTTATTTGAACATCTAGATATGTTTCATAGAGTTTTAAATGTTTCTTCAAATATTTTTCCCCAACCTCCTAAGCTAAGCTACACTAACATTTTACAATAGACAGTGCCGAAGTGGAATGTAGCTTCCCCGCTTCCAGCACCCCCCCAGCTCAGTATATGCTCACACTAGAATTGCAAGCTTTCAAACAATACCTCCTCAATACCATTCTTTTCCTGGTGATGCTACAGTATGTCTGACAAGGCAACTCTTATGCTGGCATTGAATGATCTATGCACTGTTAAAAAAAAAAGTGGGTATTTTTACAGGAAATTTCCTGGCAGTCGAAACGCCGGGACTACAGTCTGTACAAAATATTTCTGTTTTTTTACAAGAAAGAGACTGTAAATTTAAAATAATTTGTAGTCAGTTTCAAGGAAAGCCAGAAAGTCTGTAGTTTTACAGTTATTAGTGTATAGCCATGCTTTATGTTATCCTATTCTCTACCTTAATCTATCCTATCCTAAACATATCCTATCTAGTTAATTGTGTGTGTGTAATTGGGTTTTTACAGACGTGTATCAATCAGATATGATTATTTACGTCTGGGACCGACCTTTAAAGGGAAATTAACCTCAGCGTATGAATTAGCTTATTTTGAATGGTGTAGTATATGCCTCTTATTTGATACATGCAATTTCATGTAAAAACACAGGATATAGATATAAATCACTATTTTCCAGCCAAGTTATCGTCTGCTAGCAATAATAAGGGGGCTGCCATTACTTTATGTGTACACGAACATATTTTTCATCCCAAGTAAAATTTCCTTCATCGTTAACTTGTAATTGATTTTTAGAGGACAAATATATATTAGATAAAGTCACATATTCTGAAATGTAAGTTTAGTTTTATATATTTTTTAAAAGGTCTTAATTTGTTCATAAAAAATATACTTCATAAAAAATATACGTCAAGGACGGAGAATTGACGTCAAGGACGGAGACAATCGTAACAATACCAAAACAAAGCGAGGAATCTGCTTTACAGGATGGCTATTAGAACTCATGGGTCGTCAATTATCTAGGCCCATGGCCAATAACAATCGTAATACAATCAGAACAAAGCGACGTATCTGTTGTAAAGGTAGGCTATTATCAATGCATATGGTACCTAATGATCCGTGTCATGCACAAAATGGCAGCCTCCATGGAAAGACGTAGCAGACAATAGGTGCATCTAGAATATCACGTGGGGTTAATTGTCCTTTAACGTCACCATCCGAAAGACGTGACTCAGTCTCGAACCTAGGTCCGCTGAATCAGTTTATAACTTCCACTGGTAGCTGGATTACAGGCGCACGCCACAACGCCCAGTTATATCTAGTTAATTCAATTTAATGCAATCTTTTATATGCACCTTATAGTTTTTTTTATTCCTTTTGTGACAGTTACTAAATCGGGCAACCCCAAACCATACGCTTACTAAAAATCATGAATATTCATATAAGTGTTTTCCCACATATTTGGTAATTTAACAGGGTAACTTGTTAAAATATGAGAAAATGTTTTTTTAACGGTGTTTTTTATCGGGCGATTGAAAATAAATGCTGATTTCCGGTAAACCAACAAACTTGCTGTTGTTTTACAGGAAAAAGCCTGTAAAATTGAAATGACGGCAATAACTTGTAATTTCAAGGGCCAGGAAACCTGTAGTTTTACAGTTATTTTTTACAGTGTGCAGAATTGGTCATCTCTGACAAAGCTACATACCACTGTCTCTCATTAGCTCACTAATGATTGACAGATGAAGCCATTGCAGAAATGAGATCTGGGGCATTGGGGTGGAGCTTAGCATGTTTGAGAAAAATAACTTTTACAAATTTTTAAAAAAGTTATGAAACATATTTAGATGTTTGAATAACAAAATATAAGTTGTATGCATCCCTGCACATCATCAGGAATCAACTTGCATTTGGGTTGCAGGAGACCTTTAATGTTGTTCCTGTACAAAATAATGGAAGAGTTTTTAAGCCCCAAAATGAGAATCTTTTTTTTAACTCATATCAACAAAATCAACAACGATTTTTCTAATGTATTTCTTTGATATTTACTGAAATTGGGGATTGTCTTTTATAAAATCACGGCGAATGAAAGCAGCTTATTTCAATTGTGCCAACCCTGGTGAATTGTTTTTCAAAATAACCTACAATAATACATGTTATCTTTGCTGGCAACGTTGATTTCAGGGTCTGCGTGATTATTGCAACTTTTATGAAGCAATAATCGGCTATAAACCAATTTCGCGAGTTTGAAAACTTCAGCTTAGTAATCGGCTTTGGCGGCTTGTGCAGTTGAGTTCAGGGCCTGTATGCCCGTAGCCTCTTGTCGAGGCCCTGGCGCTGTTGAAATCCTTGGCGATATGGAGGCAAAATTTCTGGCGAGCGAAGCGAGCCAGAAGCGAGCCAGAAAGACCGAGGCGCTTGCGCCGAGGGCCTCTTGACACCTGACCTGAATTATATATTCATGAGGCACGATTTCCTACTGAATTATGCATGCAAACCTGAATAGTAAGATAACCGCGGCGATCGCCCAGCAAATTGGCCAATGAAATCTCAAGGATTTCTTACTTCAGTTCTGGACAAGTCTATTACTTTTTTGGGGGGGGGATTACGTAAATCTCTTGCTCAAAATACATTCACAGACAAGCACATTATGAAGAATTCGATCTCTAGCTTACAAACCATGGTAATTTGAAATAAGACAAATGTACATATTTCTCAAGAGATCATCATATATTTACAAATAATGAAGAATGGGCAATAAAAGTCACCGTTCAACAATAGATGCATCTCCATCAATTCTGATGTAACCAAGGAGTTACCAGCAACTTCACTGCCTGGGCCACGGAGGTAATCAGCCCAGAGCGGTAGCGCGTGAAAAATAACACTTTTTCCATAGCCAGTAGGCAGATTCACAAAAACATCTTGTCCTTTAAGTGCAGATTTGATTGCATCAACTTGCAAATCTTTAAATCTGTCAATCTTCAACATTCTAGCGGCATATTCTAAGCTCTTACAAATATCGTCATCACTCGTCGTGGAAGAAACGTTGAACGCCATTTTGGGCTGCGATTAATTAATATGTAAGAAATAGCGTGCAGTCGAGTCATGAATATTTAACATTACGTCATGGTAGCTCGCGCTTATTGGATGATTTTCACCGACCAAAATTTGGTCGAAATATTCGTCAAAACAATGAAATACAAAAGAAATTCAGATCGGGTGTCAAGAGGCCCTCGGCGCAAGCGCCTCGGTCTTTCTGGCTCGCTTCGCTCGCCAGAAATTTTGCCTCCATATCGCCAAGGATTTCAACCTATTACTAGACCTACTACTGTGAGTGTGACTGATTTCTTCGCTTTCGTATTTTTGGAGAGAATAATCAGACCACTCAGACTGTCAGACAGCCGCAGGGATTGTTAAAAAAGTTGTCATATTTTCTATTTCAGATTTAGACTTTCGGTACTGTCAACACAACAACAAGCATCTACATGTAATATACCCAACCAACCTCAACATTTATCATCATCAAATCAACAACATATTCCCTGTCATCACCACCATCTACAATGCCCAACGGCAACTCCACCATCAGCATCAACCATTACCATCAACCATGACCACTACCAGCCTATCATATATCAGTCTAGGAAACGATGTATATAATTAACATTTCACTTTCATGTGTACAGGTTTAATTCAACGTTTACAGCAATATCTTATAACACTTACGCTACCGTAATAAATATTGCCTGTCATGAATTAGCATATTCTGTAACCCTTTAGGAATATTGCACTTGTAGCAGAATCACCAAAATTTCAGAGAACTTGATGTAAAATTTTAAATCTTGAAAGATGTAAACTCTAGTTACTGATATTTGCTTCATGAGAGTAGCAAGTTAACTGACATGAACGTTTGTACAAAAAATATCCATCAGTGATCACGGATTATATACATGAGTACAGTACGTGTCAATTTCTGAAATCATGTACACAAATGAGCAATGAAAAACATTTCTAAGATACCTACATTTAATAATAATTATTATAATAAATACATAAATAAATAAATAAAATTTCAAAAATAAAATAGCAAAAATATTTTTAAAAAGGACACAGACAATAACACTTCACAAAAGCATAACTGAAAATGTAAGAGTACAGTAACAAGTCACTTTAACCTGACTAGGAAATCAATGTGTCATTTACATTACATTCATTGTAATATGTCTTCATGTAAATGAAAGGATTTAGAGTAGAACATGCATGAGATACCAAAACAAACATGTAAATACAGTCTTGAAATAGTTTTCATGAACAAAATTATGGTATGTATAGTATTGACAGAAGAAAAATAAAGATAAGGTGTACATTGTATAAAATCAATCACTTTCTTCACCAATTTCTATGTCAATATTGAGCTCAATTTCCTCGTCTACAACCGACATTTTGATCTCCAAGTCTCGAAAAATCAATGAGTAAATTGCGTCACTAGCTTGTGTTTTCAATGCATGCGGCGCGTCTAGTCAGCAAAGCTCTCATTATTGTCCAGCTTGTGACGTCACTCATCGCGACACTCGACGGAGGACTGCTGAAGGCAGAAAATCTGGATCTCACAAATACCATTTTTGAAAGATGATTACTGCCGTCCCAAAGCATATCTTGACCTGGGAAGTTGTTATACCTAATCAGTATAGCTTCCCCTTTGATATGGTATGACTTTTGCAGCAATTCAAAACATTTTAGACTCTTCGAGTAACTACTTTAAATAGTGTGCCCCAATTCATGTATCAAATCACTTTTGCAAAGGCTCAACACTTCAAAGAAATGCTAACTTTCGGTTGTCTTTCTAAATTCGTCGACGATTTCTTCGGATCTCATTCGGATTCATGGCGTATTGTGGGTGCATTGCATGTGAGAAATGCGTATTGTGGGTGAGAAATGCGTATTGTGGGTGAGAAATGCAATATTATACCGCTCTGTCGCTTTGCTCCTCGCTTGTACAACGACGCAGATATTTTTTTTTTTTCGGGGGGGGGGGGGGGAGGGCGCAACTTCATTGTTTGCCCCGGGCGCCATAAAAAAATAATAATAATAATAAAATAATAATAACTAGAAATTTAATTCGTCACTGAAGACGAATTAGGTGATCTGTCATGATAATATAATGATGTGATGATGATAATCATGATGATGATTGATGGTGATGATAATCATAATGATGACGATGATGGTGGTGATGATAATCATGATGATGATTTATGATGATGATAATCATGATGATGATGATGATGATCGTGATGGTGATGGTGGCGATGATAATCATGATAATATAATGATGATAATCATGATGATGATGATGGTGATGATAATCATGATGATGATGATGGTGGTGATGATAATCATGATAATATAATGATGATGTGATGATGATAATCATGATGATGATGGTGGTGATGATAATCATGATAATATAATGATGATAATCATGATGATTATGATATGGTGATGATAATCATGATGATGATGATGGTTATGATGATAATCATGATAATATAATGATGATGATGTGATGATGATAATGATGATGGTGGTGATGATAATCATGATAATATAATGATGATGATGTGATGATGATAATAGTAATGATTATGATGATGGTATAATGAACAAACTACTGCACACTACTTCCTAATAGATATAACACGGAAAATAAGGCATTTTATTACATGGTTTGTGATTGTTTATGTTATAATAGTCGAAGAGGATGGTAAAATGACAGGCAAAAAGAAGCAAAAAAAAAAAAAAAATTATGGACCCCCGGGGATCGAACCTGGGTCACCGGCGTGGGAGTCAAGTGCTTTGACCAATATACCAAAATATTTCCCATAGAGATAACACGTAAACGAAAAACGGGATTCTCAAATCAAATTTTGTAGTTTAAAATTGACAATGATCCCGACATCAGATTGAAAAAACCGAACCCTCATAGAAAGAGTATTAATCAGGCTACAACATATTAAAATCTGGAAGGAAATAGACCAAAAATAACTGAGATACTGCTCAGAGAACAATGTCATGTACATTCATGATTCGAAAAAAAATCATCTTCCATAGACATAACACGCGAATAGGGAAAATTCTGACATGGCATCTTTAATTGAAAATTTCACTGTGATGACGTCATCTAAATGAAAAACCGTGGTGACTCATCTCGTAGAGAATTGTCTCAGCTATAACATATCAAAATTTGGAAGAAAATAGACCACCTATTACTGAAATATTATCAAATGAATACAAAAATGATTACGTCATTTTTTTTTAAATCATTTTTTTGAATTCATATGGAAATATGATGACGTCAGACCATGCGATCGGCAAAAATTCTGCATGAATTCAAATCTACAACTCCCAGGCTTTCAGAATATGCAAAGAAATTGGGGGGTTTCCTCCCATTCTGACGAGCTATGGCGGATTCTATATAGGCATGTTTTTACCACATTTTACATTAGAATGCCCATTGACGCGCGCACGAATTTGAAAGTTTCACGCACGCGTGTGGCATTATGGAAGGTCGAGAAAGACTGTAAATAGTTGGAAATTGTCAAGAATAGTGTCAGGAAGACAAACCATGCGAAAAAACGGCGTTTTTACGTTATGTACGCGCTGCGCGCGCGCATAACGCGCACACGGACGCGCACGGACGGAAAATTTTAAAATGCTTAAAATGTACTCTAATTTGAATAAAAAGTGATTTTGAGCATTTCTAAATTTTGACGCGCGCGTACGTGCGCGTCATAATGCGTGCGCGGATTTTGATGACATTTTATGTTGACCCTTGACCTGAAGTTCATGTGTGTCAAATATGGTTCATTTTTGATGACTTGTTATGAAGATATGAACGATAATGTGATTTCACAAAATGGCGCCTGGATGACGTCATGATGACCTGATGACCTTGAAAAAGATTTTGGAGCTTGACCATATATGACCTGATGAGTGACGGAAATGTCATGAAAATTGACTGAAAAGTTTTTGAGATTTCGTTGCAACAAGAAAGTGGGAGAAAATAAAAATAAACTAGACATTGAATTCGTCACTGAAGACGAATTAGGTGATCTGTCTTGATCTTGATATTTTTGACGAAGACGAATGACAAAATGATAATGTGAAAGATGACGTTGATATCACGAGGACATTAATTATAATGAATCTAATCAAGATTTTTATGATTTCAGCCCTTTCCTAGCATTTTCAATTCGTAGGCTCTAGCTACTTCATTATTAGTGAAATAGCGCCCCCTTTGTTTCAATGGGACATAAAGTGTGTGAACATGAATTTTGGATGATTCGTGGATATCATGACAATGATGATAATGATGTTGATGATAATCATCATCATCATCATGAATATCATCATGACAGTAATGATAATGATGTTGATAATAATCATGATAATGATTATATCATGACAGTGATGATAATGATGTTGATGATAATGATCATTATATCATCATGACAGTGATGATGATAATGATGTTGATGATAATCATGATGATGATCATTATATCATGACAGTGGTGATGATAATGATGTTGGTGATAACGATGATGATCATTATATCATCATGACAGTAATGATGATAATGATGTTGATGATAATGATCATTATATCATCAGGACAGTGATGATGATAATGATGTTGATGATAATCATGATGATGATCATTATATCATGACAGTGGTGATGATAATGATGTTGATGATAACGATGATGATCATTATATCATCATGACAGTAATGATGATAATGATGTTGATGATAATCAACATCATCATCATGAATATCATCACAGTGATGATGATAATGATGTTGATGATAATCATGATGATGATAATGATAATGGTGATGACCATGACTGAAATGACATTGACCTTAGCCATGCCAAAAATGAAAGAGAGATGACATTTCGTGAAGAAGATACAATCATTAGTTGATTTTTACAAAAATGGCGCTTGGATGACGTCACAATAATCTGATGACCTTGAAAAAGATGCGAGAACTTGACCTTATTAGGACTGATGACTGACAAAAATTTGAAGATAATTGACCAAGCCAATTTTGAGAAATTGTGAAATCAAATAGGACGATTTGATATTGCAGGATACTTGGGAGATAAACCCCATAGCTAGCTAGCTCTAATACACGACAGGGAATCAAAATTTCCATAGGGTTGTACACAAACTACTGCACATTACTTTCTAATAGACATAACATGGAAAATAAGGTAGTTTATTACATGATTTGTGATAGTTTATGTTATAATAGTCGAAGAGGATGGTAAAATGATAAGCAAAAACAAGCAAAAAAAAACACAAAAAATTATGGACCCACCGGGGATCGAACCTGGGTCACCTGCATGGGAGGCAAGTGCTTTAACCAATAGACCAAAACATTTCCCATAGAGATAACACGTACACGAAAAACGGGATTCTCAAATCACATATTGTACTTAAAATTTGGGCATGATGCCGACATCTGATCAAAAATTGGAGACCACACTTGTAAAAGCTTATAGTCTCAGCTACAACATATTAAAATCTGGAAGGAAATAGACCAAAAATAACTGAGATACTGCTCAGAGAACGATGTGATGTAGATTCATGATTCGAAAAAAAATCATCTTCCATAGACATAACACGCAAATAGGGGAAATTCTGACATGGCATCTTTAATTGAAAATTTCACTGTGATGACGTCATCAAAATGAAAAATGGTGGTGACTAATGTTGTAGAGAATTGTCTCAGCTATAACATATCAAAATTTGGGAGAGAAATGACCACCCATTACTGAAGTATTATGAAATAAATACAAAAATGATGACGTCATTTTTTCAAAATGATTTTTTTGAGTTCATATGCAAATAGGATGACGTTAGACCATGAGATCGGCAAAAGTTCTGGATGAATTCAAATCTACAACTCCCAGGCTTTCAGAATATGTAAAGAAATTGGGGGTTTTCCGTGCATTCTGACGAGCTATGGCGGATTTTAGATAGGCATGTTTTGACCACTTTTTACATTAGAATGCCCATTGACGCGCGCACCAATTTTAAAGTTTGACGCACGCGTGTGGCATTATGGAAGGTCGAGAATGACTGTAAATAGTTGGAAATTGTCAAGAATAGTGTCAGGAAGACAAACCATGCGAAAAAACGGCGTTTTTACGTTATGTACGCGCTGTGCGCGCGCATAACGCGCACACGGACGCGCACGGACGGAAATTTTTTAAATGCTTAAAATGTCCTGAACCATACTCTAATTTGATTAAAAAGTGATTTTGAGCATTTCTAAATTTTGACGCGCGCGTACGTGCGCGGAATTTGATGACATTTTATGTTGACCCTTGACCTGAAGTTCATGTGTGTCAAATATGGTTCATTTTTGATGATTCGTTATGAAGATATGATTGATAATGTGATTTCACAAAATGGCGCCTGGATGACGTCACGATGACCTAATAACCTTGAAAAAGATTTTGGAGCTTGACCTTATATGACCTGATGACTGACTGAAATGTCATGAAAATTGACTGAAAAGTTTTTGAGATTTCGTTGCAACAAGAAAGTGGGAGAAAATAAAAATAAACTAGAAATTGAATTCGTCACGAGGACGAATTAGGTGGTCTGTCCTTAAATTGGCACGATCATGATTGTAATCAGGATGATCATATTAATGGGGAAATACTAAACAGAAGATAGGATGTCAAGAATGCCATGAATGGAGATGCTTCTTGAGAACAGGAATGTAGCAAAATGTGTAACGGTCATTGTAAAATGATTATGGTGATGATGATAATGGTGATTATGATGATTATAATGATATATGATGGCGATGATATAATAGCGATGATGATCATGACGGTGACGATAATAATGATGATGATACAGGATACTTGGCAGATTATCCCCTTTGCTCTAATACAGGACAGGAAATCACAATTTCCATAGGGTTGTACACAAAACTACTGCACACTACTTTCTAATAGACATAATACGGAAAATAAGGCAGTTTAGTACATGATTTGTGATTTTTTATGTTACAATAGTCGAAGACGATGGTAAAATGACAGGCAAAAAGAAGCAAAAAAAAAAAAAAAAACTAGAATTTAATTCGTCATGAGGACGAATTAGGTGGTCTGTCCTTCAATTTGTACGATCATCATTGTAATCAGGATGATCATAATAATGGGGAAATACTAAACTGAAGATAGGATGTCAAGACTGCCATGAATGGAGATGCTTCTTGAGGACGGGAATGTAGCAAAATGTGTAACGGTCATTGTAAAATGATTATGGTGATGATGATAATGGTGATTATGATGATTATAATGATATATGATGGCGATGATATAATAGCGATGATGATCATGACGGTGACGATAATAATGATGATGATACAGGATACTTGGCAGATTATCCCCTTTGATCTAATACAGGACAGGAAATCACAATTTCCATAGGGTTGTACACAAACTACTGCACACTACTTTCTAATAGACATAATACGGAAAATAAGGCAGTTTATTACATTATTTGTGATTTTTTATGTTATACTAGTCGAAGAGGATGGTAAAATGACAGGCAAAAAGAAGCAAAAAAAAAAAAAAAAAAAAAAATCGGCCCCGGGATCGAACCAGGTACCTTGACCATGGTAGTCATGTGCTTTACCGATAGACCAAAATAATTCCCATAGAGATAACACGTAAACGAAAAATGGGATTCTCAAATCCCATTTTGTACTGAAAAATTGGGCATGATCCCGACATCTGATCAAAAATCTGAGGGCTTACTAATAAAAGCTTATAGTCTCAGCTACAACATATTAAAATCTGGAAGGAAATAGACCAATAATAACTGAGATACTGCTCAGAGAACAATGTCATGTAGATTCATGATTCGAAAAAAAATCATCTTCCATAGACATAACACGCAAATAGGGAACATTCTGACATGGCATCTTTAATTGAAATTTTCACTATGATGACGTCATCAAAATGAAAAATTGTGGTTACTGATCTTGTAGAGAATTGTCTCAGCTAAAACATATCAAAATTTGGAAGAAAATTGACCAACTATTACTGAAATATTATCAAAAGAATACAAAAATGATGACATAATTTGTTCAAAATCACTTTTTTGAGTTCATATGCAAATATGATGACGTTAGAACATGAGATCGGCAAAAATTCTACATGAATTCATATCTACAACTCACAGGCTTTCAGAATATGTAAAGAAATTGGGGGGTTTCCGCCCCTTCTGAGGAGCTATGGCGAATTCTAGATGGGCATGTTTTTACCACTTTTTGCATTAGAATGCCCTTTGACGTGCGCACAAATTTGAAAGTTTGACGCGCGCGTACGACATTATGGAAGGTCGAGAATGACTGTAAATAGTTGGAAATTGTCAAGAATAGTATCAGGAAGATGAAACATGCGAAAAAATGGCGTTTTTACGTTCTCTACGCGCTGTGCGCGCACATAACGCGCGCGCGGACGCGCACGGACAGGAAATTTTAAAATGCGTAAAATGTCCTGAACCATACCCTAATTTGATTAAAAAGTGATTTGGAGCATTTTTAAATTTTGACGCGCGCGTACGTGCGCGACATGAGGCGCGCACGGATTTTAATGACATTTTATGTTGACCCTTGACCTGAAGTTCATGTGTGTCAAATATGGTTTATTTTTGATGACTCGTTATGAAGATATGATTGATAATGTGATTTCACAAAATGGCGCCTGGATGACGTCACGATGACCTGATGACCTTGAAAAAGATAGGGGAACTTGATCTGATATGGCCTGATAATTGACAAAAATTTGAAGAAAATTGATCGAGTTGATTTTGAGAAATTGTGTTCACAAGAAAGTGGTGGAAAAATAAAAATAAATAATAAAGAAATAAAGAAAATTCTGACGAAATTAAGAGGTGGTCTGTCGACTACGACAGACCACCTAATAAATAAATAATAAAGAATAAAGAAAATTCTGACGAAATTAAGAGGTGGTCTGTCGACTACGACAGACCACCTAATAATAAACTAGAATTTAATTCGTCATGAGGACGAATTAGGTGGTCTGTCTTTCAATTTGTACGATCATGATTGTAATCAGGATGATCATAATAATGGGGAAATACTAAACTGAAGATAGGATGTCAAGAATGCCATGAATGGAGATGCTTCTTGAGGACAGGAATGTAGCAAAATGTGTAACGGTCATTGTAAAATGATTATGGTGATGATAATGGTGATTATGATGATTATAATGATATAATGATGATGGCGATGATATAATAATAGCGATGATGATCATGACGGTGATGATAATAATGATGATCATACAGGATACTTGGGAGATTAACCCCATAGCTCTAATACAGGACAGGAAATCACAATTTCCATAGGGTCGTACACAAACTACTGCACACTACATTCTAATAGACATAATACGGAAAATAAGGCAGTTTATTACATGATTTGTGATTTTTTATGTTATACTAGTCGAAGAGGATGGTAAAATGACAGGCAAAAAGAAGCAAAAAAAAAAAAATTTGTTATGGACCCACCGGGGATCGAACCTGGGTCACCGGAATGGGAGGCAAGTGCTTTGACCAATAGACCAAAATATTTCCCATAGAGATAACACGTAAACGAAAACGGGATTCTAAAATCACATTTTGTACTGAAAAATTGGGCATGATCCCGACATCTGATCAAAAATTGGAGACAACACTTGTAAAAGCTTATAGTCTCAGCTACAACATATTAAAATCTGGAAGAAAATAGACCAAAAATAACTGAGATACTGCTCAGAGAACGATGTCATGTAGATTCATGATTCGAAAAAAAATCATCTTCCATAGACATAACACGCAAATAGGGAAAATTCTGACATGGCATCTTTAATTGAAAATTTCAGTGTGATGACGTCATCAAAATGAAAAATGGTGGTGACTGATCTTGTAGAGAATTGTCTCAGCTATAACATATCAAAATTTGGAAGAAAATCGATCACCTATTACTGAAATATTAGCAAATGAATACAAAAATGATGACGTCATTTTTTCAAAATCATTTTTTTGAGTTCATATGCAAATATGATGACGTTAGAACATGCGATCGGCAAAAATTCTGCATGAATTCCAATCTACAACTCACAGGCTTTCATAATATGTACGGAAATTTGGGGTTTCCTCGAGTTCTGACGAGCTATGGCGGATTCTAGATAGGCATGTTTTTACCACTTTTTACATTAGAATGCCCATTGACGCGCGCACGAATTTGAAAGTTTGACGCGCGCGTACGACATTATGGAAGGTCGAGATTGACTGTAAATAGTTGGAAATTGTCAAGAATAGTGTCAGGAAGACAAAATATGCGAAAAAAACGGCGTTTTTACGTTCTCCACGCGCTGTGTGCGCGCATAACGCGCGCACGGGCGAGCACGGACAGAAAAATTTTAAATGCTTAAAATGTCCTGAACAACACTCTAATTTGATTAAAAAGTGATTTTGAGCATTTTTAAATTTTGACGCGCGCGTACGTGCGCGTCATTATGTGCGCGCGGATTTTGATGACATTTTATGTTGACGCTTGACCTGAAGTTAATGTATGTCAAATATGGTTCATTTTTGATGACTCGTTATGAAGATATGATTGATAATGTGATTTCACAAAATGGCGCCTGGATGACGTCACGATGACCTGATGACCTTGATAATGATAGGGGCACTTGATCTGCTATGGCCTGATAATTGACGAAAATTTGAAGAAAATTGATCGAGTTGATTTTGAGAATTCACGGTCACAAGAAATAAGTTGAAAATAAAGAATAAATAATAACTAGAAATTGAATTCGTCACGAGGACGAATTAGGTGGTCTGTCCTTAAATTGGCACGATCATGATTGTAATCAGGATGATCATGATTGTAATCAGGATGATCATATTAATGGGGAAATACTAAACAGAAGATAGGATGTCAAGAATGCCATGAATGGAGATGCTTCCTGAGAACAGGAATGTAGCAAAATGTGTAACGGTCATTGTAAAATGATTATGGTGATGATAACGGTGATTATGATGATAATAATGACATAATGATGATGGCGATGATATAATAGTAGCAATGATGATCATGACGGTGATGATAATAATGATGATGATACAGGATACTTGGGAGATTAACACCATAGCTCTAATACAGGAAATCACAATTTCCATAGTGTTGTACATAAACTACTGCACACTGCTTTCTAATAGACATAATACGGAAAATAAGGCAGGTTATTACATGATTTGTGATTTTTTATGTTACAATAGTCGAAGAGGATGGTAAAATGACAGGCAAAAAGAAGTAAAAAAAAAAAAAAAAAAAAAAATCGGCACCGGGGATCGAACCAGGTACCTTGACCATGGTAGTCATGTGCTTTACCGATAGACCAAAATATTTCCCATAGAGATAACACGTAAACGAAAACGGGATTCTCAAATCCCATTTGGTAGTTCAAAATTGGGCATGATCCCGACATCTGATCAAAATTTGGAGACCACACTTATAAAAGCTTATAGTCTCAGCTACAACATATTAAAATCTGGAAGGAAAACGACCAAAAATAACTGAGATACTGCTCAGAGAAGGATGTCATGTAGATTCATGATTCGAAAAAAAATCATCTTCCATAGACATAACACGCAAATAGGGAAAATTCTAACATGTCGTCTTTAATTGAAAATTTCAGTGTGATGACGTCATCCAAATGAATAATAATGAGCGCTCCTGTTGTAGAGAATTGTCTCAGCTATAACATATCAAAATTTGGAAGAAAATCGACCACCTATTACTGAAATATTATCAAAAGAATACAAAAATGATGACATCATTTTTTTCAAAATCATTTTTTTGAGTTCATATGCAAATATGATGACGTCAGAACATGCGATCGGCAAAAAATCTACATGAATTCAATTCTACATCTCACAGGCTTTCAGAATATGTAAAGAAATTGGGGGGTTTCCGCCCATTCTGACGAGCTATGGCGAATTCTAGATGGGCATGTTTTTACCACTTTTTACATTAGAATGCCCATTGACGCGCACACGAATTTGAAAGTTTGACGCGCGCGTACGACATTATGGAAGGTCGAGAATAACTGTAAATAGTTGGAAATTGTCAAGAATAGTATCAGGAAGACGATACATGCGGAAAAACGGCGTTTTTACGTTCTCTATGCGCTGTGCGCGCGCATAACGCGCGCGCGGACGCGCACGGACAGGAAATTTTAAAATGCGTAAAATGTCCTGAACCATACCCTAATTTGATTAAAAAGTGATTTTGAGCATTTTTAAATTTTGACGCGCGCGTACGTGCGCGTCATGATGCGTGCACGGATTTTGATGACATTTTATGTTGACCCGTGACCTGAAGTTCATGTGTCTCAAATATGGTTTATTTTTGATGACTCGTTATGAAGATATGATTAATAATGTCATTTCACAAAATGGCGCCTTGATGACGTCATGATGACCTGATGACCTTGAAAAAGATAGGGGCACTTGATCTGATATGGTCTGATAATTGACAAAAATTTGAAGAAAATTGATCAAGTTGATTTTGAGAAATTGTGTTCACAAGAAAGTGGTGGAAAAATAAAAATAAACTAGAAATTGAATTCGTCACGAGGACGAATTAGGTGGTCTGTCCTTAAATTGGCACGATCATGATTGTAATCAGGATGATCATATTAATGGGGAAATACTAAACAGAAGATAGGATGTCAAGAATGCCATGAATGGAGATGCTTCTTGAGAACAGGAATGTAGCAAAATGTGTAACGGTCATTGTAAAATGATTATGGTGATGATGATAATGGTGATTATGATGATTATAATGATATATGATGGCGATGATATAATAGCGATGATGATCATGACGGTGACGATAATAATGATGATGATACAGGATACTTGGCAGATTATCCCCTTTGCTCTAATACAGGACAGGAAATCACAATTTCCATAGGGTTGTACACAAAACTACTGCACACTACTTTCTAATAGACATAATACGGAAAATAAGGCAGTTTAGTACATGATTTGTGATTTTTTATGTTACAATAGTCGAAGAGGATGGTAAAATGACAGGCAAAAAGAAGCAAAAAAAAAAAAAAAAAAAAATCGGCCCCGGGGATCGAACCAGGTACTTTGACCATGGTAGTCATCTGCTTTACCGATAGACCAAAATATTTCCCATAGAGATAACACGTAAACGAAAAACGGGATTCTCAAATCCCATTTGGTAGTTCAAAATTGGGCATGATCCCGACATCTGATCAAAATTTGGAGACCACACTTATAAAAGCTTATAGTCTCAGCTACAACATATTAAAATCTGGAAGGAAAACGACCAAAAATAACTGAGATACTGCTCAGAGAATGATGTCATGTAGATTCATGATTCGAAAAAAAATCATCTTCCATAGACATAACACGCAAATATGGAAAATTCTGACATGTCGTCTTTAATTGAAAATTTCAGTGTGATGACGTCATCCAAATGAATAATAATGAGCGCTCCTGTTGTAGAGAATTGTCTCAGCTATAACATACCAAAATTTGGAAGAAAATCGACCACTTATTACTGAAATATTATCAAAAGAATACAAAAATGATGACATAATTTTTTCAAAATCACTTTTTTGAGTTCATATGCAAATATGATGACGTTAGAACATGAGATCGGCAAAAATTCTACATGAATTCATATCTACAACTCACAGGCTTTCAGAATATGTAAAGAAATTGGGGGGTTTCCGCCCCATTCTGAGGAGCTATGGCGAATTCTAGATGGGCATGTTTTTACCACTTTTTGCATTAGAATGCCCTTTGACGTGCGCACAAATTGAAAGTTTGACGCGCGCGTACGACATTATGGAAGGTCGATAATGACTGTAAATAGTTGGAAATTGTCAAGAATATTATCAGGAAGATGAAACATGCGGAAAAACGGCGTTTTTACGTTCTCTATGCGCTGTGCGCGCGCATAACGCGCGCGCGGACGCGCACGGACAGGAAATTTTAAAATGCGTAAAATGTCCTGAACCATACCCTAATTTGATTAAAAAGTGATTTTGAGCATTTTTAAATTTTGACGCGCGCGTACGTGCGCGTCATGATGCGTGCACGGATTTTGATGACATTTTATGTTGACCCGTGACCTGAAGTTCATGTGTCTCAAATATGGTTTATTTTTGATGACTCGTTATGAAGATATGATTGATAATGTGATTTCACAAAATGGCGCCTTGATGACGTCATGATGACCTGATGACCTTGAAAAAGATAGGGGCACTTGATCTGATATGGTCTGATAATTGACAAAAATTTGAAGAAAATTGATCGAGTTGATTTTGAGAAATTGTGTTCACAAGAAAGTGGTGGAAAAATAAAAATAAATAATAAAGAAATAAAGAAAGAAAATTCTGACGAAATTAAGAGGTGGTCTGTCGACTACGACAGACCACCTAATAATAAACTAGACTTGAATTCGTCACGAAGACGAATTAGGTGGTCTGTCCTTAAATTGGCACGATCATGATTGTAATCAGGATGATCATATTAATGGGGAAATACTAAACAGAAGACAGGATGTCAAGAATGCCATGAATGGAGATGCTTCCTGAGGACAGGAATGTAGCAAAATGTGTATCGGTCATTGTAAAATGATTATGGTGATGATAACGGTGATTATGATGATTATAATGACATAATGATGATGGCGATGATATAATAGTAGCGATGATGATCATGATGGTGATGATAATAATGATGATGATACAGGATACTTGGGAGATTAACACCATAGCTCTAATACAGGACAGGAAATCACAATTTGCCATAGGGTTGTACATAAACTACTGCACACTACTTTCTAATAGACATAATACGGAAAATAAGGCAGTTTATTACATGATTAGTGATTTTTTTTATGTTACAATAGTCGAAGAGGATGGTAAAATGACAGGCAAAAAGAAGCAAAAAAAAAAAAAAAAAAAAAAATCGTCCCCGGGATCGAACCAGGTACCTTGACCATGGTAGTCATGTGCTTTACCGATAGACCAAAATAATTCCCATAGAGATAACACGTAAACGAAAAACGGGATTCTCAAATCCCATTTTGTACTGAAAAATTGGGCATGATCCCGACATCTGATCAAAATTTGGAGACCACCTTAATGAAAGCTTATAGTCTCAGCTACAACATATTAAAATCTGGAAGGAAATAGACCAAAAATAACTGAGATACAGCTCAGAGAACAATGTCATGTAGATTCATGATTCGAAAAAAAATCATCTTCCATAGACATAACACGCAAATAGGGACAATTCTGACATGTCGTCTTTAATTGAAAATTTCAGTGTGATGACGTCATCCAAATGAATAATAATGAGCACTCATGTTGTAGAGAATTGTCTCAGCTATAACATATCAAAATTTGGAAGAAAATCGACCACCTATTACTGAAATATTATCAAAAGAATACAAAAATGATGACATAATTTTTTCAAAATCACTTTTTGAGTTCATATGCAAATATGATGACGTTAGAACATGAGATCGGCAAAAATTCTACATGAATTCATATCTACAACTCACAGGCTTTCAGAATATGTAAAGAAATTGGGGGGTTTCCGCCCCTTCTGAGGAGCTATGGCGAATTCTAGATGGGCATGTTTTTACCACTTTTTGCATTAGAATGCATTTTGACGTGCGCACAAATTGAAAGTTTGACGCGCGCGTACGACATTATGGAAGGTCGATAATGACTGTCAATAGTTGGAAATTGTCAAGAATATTATCAGGAAGATGAAACATACGAAAAAAAACGGCGTTTTTATGTTCTCTACGCACTGTGCGCGCGCATGACGCGCGCACGGACGCGCACGGACAGGAAATTTTAAAATGCGTAAAATGTCCTGAACCATACCCTAATTTGATTAAAAAGTGATTTGGAGCATTTTTAAATTTTGACGCGCGCGTACGTGCGCGTCATGATGCGCGCGCGGATTTTAATGACATTTTATGTTGGCCCTTGACCTGAAGTTCATGTGTCTCAAATATGGTTTATTTTTGATGACTCGTTATGAAGATATGATTGATAATGTGATTTCACAAAATGGCGCCTGGATGACGTCACGATGACCTGATGACCTTGAAAAAGATAGGGGCACTTGATCTGATATGGTCTGATAATTGACAAAAATTTGATGAAAATTGATCGAGTTGATTTTGAGAAATTGTGTTCACAAGAAAGTGGTGGAAAAATAAAAAATAAATAATAAATAAATAATAAAGAAAATTCTGACGAAATTAAGAGGTGGTCTGTCGACTACGACAGACCACCTAATAAATAAAGAAAATTCTGACGAAATTAAGAGGTGGTCTGTCGACTACGACAGACCACCTAATAACTAGAATTTAATTCGTCATGAGGACGAATTAGGTGGTCTGTCCTTAAATTTGCACGATCATGATTGTAATCAGGATGATCATATTAATGGGGAAATACTAAACAGAAGACAGGATGTCAAGAATGCCATGAATGGAGATGCTTCCTGAGGACAGGAATGTAGCAAAATGTGTAACGGCCATTGTAAAACGATTATGGTGATGATAATGGTGATTATGATGATTATAATGATATAATGATGATGGCGATGATATAATAATAGCGATGATGATCATGACGGTGATGGTAATAATGATGATGATACAGGATACTTGGGAGATTAACCCCATAGCTCTAATACAGGACAGGAAATCACAATTTCCATAGGGTTGTACACAAACTACTGCACACTACTTTCTAATAGACATAATATGGAAAATAAGGCAGTTTATTACATGATTTGTTATTTTTTATGTTACAATAGTCGAAGAGGATGGTAAAATGACAGGCAAAAAGAAGCAAAAAAAAAAAAAAAAAAAAAATCGGCCCCGGGGATCGAACCAGGTACCTTGACCATGGTAGTCATGTGCTTTACCGATAGACCAGAATATTTCCCCGTAGAGATAACACGTAAACGAAAACGGATTCTCAAATCACATTTGTACTGAAAAATTGGGCATGATCCCGACATCTGATCAAAAATCTGAGGGCTTACTAATAAAAGCTTATAGTCTCAGCTACAACATATTAAAGTCTGGAAGGAAATAGACCAATAATAACTGAGATACTGCTCAGAGAACAATGTCATGTAGATTCCAGATTCGAAAAAAAGTCATCTTCCATAGACATAACACGCAAATAGGGAACATTCTGACATGGCATCTTTAATTGAAAATTTCAGTATGATGACGTCATCAAAATGAAAAATGGTGGTGACTGATCTGGTAGAGAATTGTCTGAGCTATAACATATCAAAATTTGGAAGAAAATCGATTACCTATTACTGAAATATTAGCAAATGAATACAAAAATGATGACGTCATTTTTTCAAAATCATTTTTTTGAGTTCATATGCAAATATGATGACATTAGAACATGAGATCGGCAAAAATTCTACATGAATTCAAATCTACATCTCCCAGGCTTTCAGAATATGGAAGGAATTGGGGAGTTTCCGTGTATTCTGAGGAGCTATGGCGAATTCTAGATAGGCATGTTTTTACCACTTTTTTACATTAGAATTCCCATTGACGTGCGCACGAATTTGAAAGTTTGATGTGCGCGTACGACATTATGGAAGGTCGAGAATGACTGTAAATAGTTGGAAATTGTCAAGAATAGTATCAGGAAGATGAAACACGAAAAAAATGGCATTTTTACGTTCTCTACGCGCTGTGCGCGCGCATAACGCGCGCGCGGACGCGCACGGACAGGAAATTTTAAAATGCTTAAAATGTCCTGAACAATACCCTAATTTGATTAAAAAGTGATTTGGAGCATTTTTAAATTTTGACGCGCGCGTACGTGCGCGTCATGATGCGTGCACGGATTTTGACGACATTTTATGTTGACCCGTGACCTGAAGTTCATGTGTCTCAAATATCGTTTATTTTTGATGACTCGTTATGAAGATATGATTGATAATGTGATTTCACAAAATGGCGCCTTGATGACGTCATGATGACCTGATGACCTTGAAAAAGATAGGGGCACTTGATCTGATATGGTCTGATAATTGACAAAAATTTGAAGAAAATTGATCAAGTTGATTTTGAGAAATTGCGTTCACAAGAAAGTGGTGGAAAAATAAAAATAAATAATAAATAAATAAAGAAAGAAAATTCTGACGAAATTAAGAGGTGGTCTGTCGACTACGACAGACCACCTAATAAATTGGCCCGGGGATCGAACCAGGTACTTTGACCATGGTAGTCATCTGCTTTACCGATAGACCAAAATATTTCCCATAGAGATAACACGTAAACGAAAAACGGGATTCTCAAATCCCATTTGGTAGTTCAAAATTGGGCATGATCCCGACATCTGATCAAAATTTGGAGACCACACTAATAAAGCTTATAGTCTCAGCTACAACATATTAAAATCTGAAGGAAAACGACCAAAATAACTGAGATACTGCTCAGAGAATGATGTCATGTAGATTCATGATTCGAAAAAAAAATCATCTTCCATAGACATAACACGCAAATATGGAAAATTCTGACATGTCGTCTTTAATTGAAAATTTCAGTGTGATGACGTCATCCAAATGAATAATAATGAGCGCTCCTGTTGTAGAGAATTGTCTCAGCTATAACATACCAAAATTTGGAAGAAAATCGACCACTTATTACTGAAATATTATCAAAAGAATACAAAAATGATGACATAATTTTTTCAAAATCACTTTTTTGAGTTCATATGCAAATATGATGACGTTAGAACATGAGATCGGCAAAAATTCTACATGAATTCATATCTACAACTCACAGGCTTTCAGAATATGTAAAGAAATTGGGGGTTTCCGCCCTTTGAGGAGCTATGGCGAATTCTAGATGGGCATGTTTTTACCACTTTTTGCATTAGAATGCCCTTTGACGTGCGCACAAATTTGAAAGTTTGACGCGCGCGTACGACATTATGGAAGGTCGATAATGACTGTCAATGGTTGGAAATTGTCAAGAATATTATCAGGAAGATGAAACATGCGAAAAAACGGCGTTTTTATATGTTCTCTACGCGCTGTGCGCGCGCATGACGCGCGCGCGGACGCGCACGGACAGGAAATTTTAAAATGCGTAAAATGTCCTGAACCATACCCTAATTTGATTAAAAAGTGATTTGGAGCATTTTTAAATTTTGACGCGCGCGTACGTGCGCGTCATGATGCACGCACGGATTTTAATGACATTTTATGTTGACCCTTGACCTGAAGTTCATGTGTGTCAAATATGGTTTATTTTTGAAGACTCGTTATGAAGATATGATTGATAATGTGATTTCACAAAATGGCGCCTGGATAACGTCACGATGACCTGATGACCTTGAAAAAGATAGGGGCACTTGATCTGATATGGTCTGATAATTGACAAAAATTGATGAAAATTGATCGAGTTGATTTGAGAAATTGTGTTCACAAGAAAGTGGTGGAAAATAAAAATAAATAATAAATAATAAAGAAAATTCTGACGAAATTAAGAGGTGGTCTGTCGACTACGACAGACCACCTAATAAATAAATAATAATAAATAAAGAAAGAAAATTCTGACGAATATAATAGGTGATCTGTCGACTACGACAGATCACCTAATAAAGCTCTCAGCACCCCCAGTAAAAAAAAATCGTTCCCCAGGGGCCTGAGAACTGAGATTACCTGAGATTACAGAGAAAGAAAAGGGAACAACAGGAATGAAGTGAAGAAGGGATATTAGTAATAAGGGGAAGTGGAGAATAATATAAGACCCCCCCCCCCCCGCCCAAAAAAAAACAAAACAAAAACAAAAACAAAAACAAGAAGAACAAAAAAAAAAAGAAAGTAAGAGAGAGAGAGAGAGAGAGAGTAAATCAAGAGAAAGAAAAATATAACGCACTCATGTACATGTATATGACAGACGTTTTGTGTACAAGTCAATGTGTGCGCATTAGATACGTCGCGACGGTTCGCGAAACCAATATTCGAGCGAAGCGTCAGTTTGCATAACGTCACTGTGGCGTCATCGGGGAGTTGTGTGGTCTAATCTTGTTTTCGAAGTTTCATACATGTATAATCGATCGTAACTCAAAAACCAAAATAGTGAGAAATATGCCACTTACGTCGGTTCATGAGACCCGATGCAGATTATTCTGTACTCCATCACATCATTCCAATCATCCTGCAAAAGAAAAGGAATGATTTTACAATGAGATAGACATGTCTTCATCAACATATATGCCTTATTTAGATATCCACTGGATTTTCACTTCAGATGATGAAATAGATATCAGCTCATGGTAACAATGCACATTTTATGAAAAGTCCTTCCCTAGACGCACCCTATACAGTTAGAATACATGTAATCTGACCCTACGCGGGGGATATTTTTCTTTGTCAGTACTTGCGCCACCGACGAGAGAGGGCATTATTTGACGAGAGCATCCATGCACAGAGTTTGACCAACTCAACAATAGGTGCCATGTTGTAACCCAACGAACCCAACGACCGCGGGCACTCGTGTTGCGTGTGTGTGTATTAATGCATGGGATATGAATGGGAGCCCTATGTCTGCATGGGCACCCAGCTAAGATTTTGACCTGAAAATGAACAAAATTTTTTTTTTATATTCCTCTAAAGGTTAATCTTATATTATGCATTTCAACATTCATTTTACACGCAGTTCGGGAGTTTTGACGTGAAAGACAACATTTTGAGGGATGTGAATAAAAATGTCTGAAATAAGACCTTTTTCCAATATTTTGACTCGTTGGATGCATATCAATTCCGTAACAGGTGCATAATATACTATATATATCCATATTAATGGCATAGATTAATCTTGCAAAGTTATTGGAGAAAATTGTACATTAAAAGACTCACTGGTAATGACTGATAATAAATCATTCATATTTTCGAAAAAAACGTCAGCTTTTGAACATCTTCGGATTTATCGTCATCATGACTTAGCATACCCGGGGTGCCAGCCGAGGGAGCGCGCACGCTCGTGCATCGTGAAATAAAAAGTACCTGAACTACCTTCCTAAAACTTTATCATGATGAAAATCTTGAGGTAAGGGGAGGAGCGCCTTTACAATAAACTGTGGTGTGCAACCATTAACGATATACTCGGTAATGAAACCAAAGACCCCCAAAAATGTGATAACCATTTTTTTTTTGCTTTTTTTTTTTGCTTGTCAGAGAATTTTGGAGGGAAACTAGACCCCCAAATTGTGGTAACCGATTTTGGAAATAAATCGCAATAGCATTAAATATGGGCATCCAACAAAAAAAATCTACCTGATTCAGGTTCTGGACAATAATTTTAATACTGAACATTGGGTTTGGGTGCGGTGTCACCCTTATAACCGGAATAAGGGCCAAATCAGTTTCAAATCGTAGACAATCGTAGGATTGCGCTGACGTCACTACGACTCGGAGCCAATTTGGCCTTTCCTCCGACATGAAAGCTCGCGACAGGCCGTATTTTTTTATTTTACTATCTATATGACTATTTAGAAACTTAATTTAAAAATATTTTATGTTTTAAATGTTTATATCAAGTGCTATTACATTTTCTTCTGAAAACGGATCGCAGACCAGTCTACAGTGTGCGGTGGCTTAAGAGTGCAAAGTTGCATCTTTTAGGGTGCAAACGGGCATTAAAGGGTGCAAACAAGAACAAAGGGTGCATTTTTGCACCCTTTTCATGTAGGGTGCAAGATTGCACCCTAAAAGGTGCTGCCAGTGTTGCATTTAGGGTGCAAAATTGTACCTTTATTTCTAAGTGTGTGTATGGACTTAAGAACTAACGTTTCTTCAGTTCTAGACTGTCAGTTGTTGTGCTTTATAGCAAAACTAAACATACTATCATGGTTTTTTTTTTAATTAATGCTTGAAAATTATTTGTCTCAGTAATAATCAATTTACAGTTTATTACGTTCTTAATATAAATCGAGGGTACCGTCACAAGAGATAAAGGATAACTACAAGAGGCAGGAGACGATCATACGAGACAGGATAAACCAGAGTACTGAAACACGATTACATAACATAATTATACAAGGTAGAGCAGAAACCGATGACAGGGATTGGAAGCAAAGTTTAAACAGATAAAGAATTTATTTAAACAAAGAGAAAGGGAAAGAGAGAAGTAAAGAAAGTTAGTAAAAGTAGGTATAATTTAGACAATCCTCCATGAATGAACCAGGTGGAAAATGCTGGGGAAACTAGAGCACTCGCAGGGGGGACCAGTCCGAGTACATGTATCCCCCGAACCCGTCACCCATCCCCCATTTGAATCAATGTTGTGACTGAATGGATAAAGTGGCAATTTGGGACCTCGGGTATCACTGCTGACAAAAATGACCTTTTTGTACTTTTGTCATTTTTTTGTTGTTTTGAAATTGAAGTTGATCCGACAAAAACTGCAGCCGGTAGAGCGCTCACAAAAAAATCTTTACCATTTCTTTAAAAAATATGGTTACCATGGCAACAATATAATAGAAAACATTTTGATTTTTTGTTTCTAGTTTTTGCAAGATTGCTTGCATCTCTTATATACATTCTAGATGTTTCTAGCTTAAACTGCTAAGAACCCATCCTCCCATATGCTTTTTTTGTTGGTTGGTTATTGTAATGTAAGAGGTTATAGTCAAATTATATCGCTCCATTCAAAAGTTATAATCGTGTTTTCTTTATTAACTCAATTCTTAATTTATTTATATTTGTACGGGTGTGAAAACACTTTTTAATTGGTTCCAGTAGTACTTATAAACTCATATCCATGCTAAATCAAATGGGGTATCAAAATAGTACTAATATGCATCAACAAGTGGACAATTATCAATCTCGATTAAAACAAACGCCGCAGCTTTGCCGCTGGACGAACATTTCGCTTGTGCGATCCGACCACCCCTCCCAAAATAAAATCCTGGCTATGCGGGTGAAAGAAAAGGAAAGTCAAGAGAGTGAGTACATGTAATAGCAAAACGAACACTAACATACAACTGCGAATCAAAGAATGAGCTGAGAAAAATAAACTTTGTCAAATTCATAGGGTAATAATGACAATACTCATACTGAAAATGAAAGCAACAAAACAAAGGACCAAGGCAAGCGTATTCGATAGGATATAAAAAGAATATAGCGTTAATCCAGTCAGGGAAAACAACAGGAAATTAAATGTGCAAATGAAAGAAGAAAACAAGTGGATGAAAAATACATGTAAGTAGAGGAGAAACAAATGGAATAGAAGCAAAAGACTAAAAGCTATAACAAAAAAAAAAGTTTTCGTCATCGTGACTATTAAGCACATGAAACAAACAAACAGTGAAAGTGTACTGTAACGAGTGCACACAACGAGAAAGAATCAACTTACATGAACAACCGGCACTGCAAGTCCTCCGCGTGGTGTGTGAAGACCCTTGAGATGCAAGTCCAGTCTGCCGCCCTTTTTAGTCCCACTCCATCCAAGCCTATGTAGAAAACAGAGAGATGGTGGTAAGCTGCACTGGATGTCAGAGTACAGGAAAAGAAGAAAAGAGAGAGAGAGAAAGGACATGAGAGAAACAGACAGAGAAACCATACAACATCTAATTTATCAAAGTTATTGGAAGTTACATCTTTGGTACGTTATGGGGGGGGGGGTAAGAAAAGGAAAAAAAATAACAGCGGAAAAGTAGTCATTTCATCAGCATTCAAAGAAACGAATGAGTAGACCCCACTACATGAACTGATGGTAAGGGAAGGGAGTTATGGGGCACACCTGCCACCTTGACATCGTGTGTTTCTTTCAGACGATCCCCCGAAACACGATGTAATACAGACAGCATAATCCCCTCTGTTAAAATTCTTCGATGTTTAAGCAACGATCATCTCATATTCGGGCAGCAATGTAATCTATGTGTGATTATTTTTTTTAATTTATTCATCAAAAACGGAATTAAGCTATAAATGAACACCTTCTATGCGCCACCAATGGCTTAATGCAGTGGTCTATTTTTGCCCCCCCCCCCCCTCCTTACGTGGAGGGGGGGGGGGGGGCATTACAAGTAAAGATAAAACAAGCAAATAAACAAATTCCATCGGGATGGGTTGTCAGACGGCACCTATAAATTGGAGTACAGTGTGTAATTATTTTCCCAAAGGCCCACAGACTACAATTGCAAGAAGGAATAGGTATGTGGCTGTACATTACAAAAATATAAAAACAGATAACAAATTTCCATCAGGAAGGGGCCGGGTGTAACGCTCGCCTGCAAGAAACCGAAACAAAACAAAACCAAAAACAACAACGTGTCCTTTGACCAAGCTTTGTTGCCCCCAAATGCTCTTGATGTAGAGATAAGGTTTAATAAATCAATTCTGGTCAAAATTTACATAGTGAAATTTTGAGTATTATAATTTTCTTGGGGTGAAATTTGATATGAAATGATAATTTCTTTAATAAGTTATCACATTGTGAAAATTGTATTACTACTTTCTCAAAAGTAGCAAAACAATCTTGTGAGGATTTTGTAAAGACAACCATTGTCTAAATGCAACTGTTTAAGAAGACATAACAAAGGAGCTCGCTATAAGTGCGTCCCTAAACAGTTGAAAATGTCCCCCAGAATAAAATATTTCTAATTATTATTTAGATGTATAGGGTTTTAGAAGCAACATTATTTTTGCAGGTCCCTCGCCATGGTCTAAGAATGCAAGGATATTGAATCTGAATTTTTACGTGTAAGTGTATGGAGATTACGTCATCCAAAAAATATTGGACGGTTTTACAAAAAATATTGGACGATATGAATATTTTGCCCCACCCAGAAAATTATCATTGGTCAAAAAAATGATTGTGCGCATGCAGCTAGCGTGGCTTCACAATGAAATTGCACTGCGTTTGTGACCGAATAATTATGGTTAGGTTGCCCCTGTAAGCCACGCCTATTATGACCTGTATATAAATAATTGTGCGCATGTAGCTAGCGTGACGTCACAATGAAATTGCATTAGACTGTAGATCTACAGACCTACTTGTAACAAGAGCCCCAGGGGGCACGACGCTCACCTGATGTGGATCAATTCACATCTGGTACCTGTTCTCTCTAGCACATGAACAACTTTCATTCTTCATCTATAGAGGTATCTCTATACACAATACCAAGTCTGAGCTTCCTACCAAGTTCGGTTAAATTCCAATCATGGGTTTTGGAGAAGAAGCTGAAAATGTAAAAAGTTTATGGATGGCGGACAACTTGCCCCACCCCCCCCCCCCCCAGTATGTTACCCCCACAGACCCCCTATAGGGCCACCCAGAAAAAAATCTCCATACACAACACCAAGTCTGAGCTATTCCTGGTTCTGGAGAAGATGTTTGAAATTTACATAGCTTTTACACTTGGGGGCCCTCCCCGGGGCCCTCCCCTGGGCCCCCCTGGGGGCCACATGTACCATTTTAGCACCTTTGGATCCCCTACCCCTAAGGATGATTCCTACCAAGTTTGGTTGAATTCCGATCATGTGTTTTGGAGAAGATCAGAATGTACATTTTGCCTGGCAGCGCCCCCCCTCCAATATGTTACCCCCACAGGCCCCTATAGGGCCACTCAGAGAAATTTCATGAACAACATTCATTCTTCATCTATAGAGGTATCTCCATACACAATACCAAGTATGAGCTATGCCTGGTTCTGGAGAAGAAGATGTTTGAAATTTACATAGCTTTTACAATTGGGGGCCTTCCCCCTGGGACCCCCTGGGGGCCACATGTACCATTTTAGCATCTTTGGGTCCCCTACCCCTAAGGATGATTCCTACCAAGTTTGGTTGAATTCCGATCATGTGTTTTGGAGAAGAAGATCAGAATGTACATTTTGCCTGGCAGCGCCCCCCCCCCCCCCTCCAGTATGTTACCCCCACAGGGCCCCTATAGGGCCACTCAGAGAAATTTCATGAACAACATTCATTCTTCATCTATAGAGGTATCTCCATACAAAATACCAAGTCTGAGCTATGCCTGGTTCTGGAGAAGAAGATGTTTGAAATTTACATAGCTTTTACAATTGGGGCCCTCCCCCTGGGCCCCCCTGGGGGCCACATGTACCATTTTAGCAACTTTGGGTCCCCTACCCCTAAGGATGATTCCTACCAAGTTTGGTTGAATTCCGATCATGGGTTTTGGAGAAGAAGATGAAAATGTAAAAAGTTAACGGACGACGGACGACGCACGACGGACGACGGACAAATTTCCATCGCAATAGCTCACTCGAGCCATAGGCTCAGGTGAGCTAAAAATGTTACTGGTTCTGTGTTTTTGGAATTCAAAAGTTAATTTCCTATTATTATTATTATTTCTTGTTGTCATGGAGACGAACTTCCAGTTTGCGCTTATTTATTAATACAAGCTTCGATTGCCATGACAAGATTTCTACAAAATTGGGAGAAGAATCCAGGCTAAATTAAATCTCATTTTACATTTTCTTGTGGAGTAGATATCTAGATATCTAGATAAAGATCTAGACTCTAGTCTATCGAAATAATAATTATAATATTGGATGACCATTTTTCGTGGAATACGGGAAAATATTGGTACTCGCTGTGGAAAAATATTGGACTCGTCTACGACTCGTTCAATATTTTTTCCACAGCTCATCCATAATAATCCAATATTTTCCCGTTTCCCACTCAAGGCCACCCAATATTATCTAAATATTTTTAGGAAATATTCATACCTGTGGATGATTAGGGTCTCTCCAATCAAATGACACCAATATATCTGGCAATAATTTGAGCTCGGGCAAGCAAAAGTAAATTTCGCAAAAGGGTGCAAAATCCAGACTTGACAAAAATTAGTATTTTCTGCTGGCTGGTATTAACAAATTTGAGTCCCTTAAAAAGTTGACAGTTGGAAAAAAATCTCCCCAAATGTTCATATCTATGGGTATCTTAGGGTCTCTTCTTTCAAATAACATTAAAAATCTAACGATATGTTACGCTTGAGTGAAAAAAAACAATTATTGTAAAATGGTTCAAATTCCATTGTTGACAAAACTTTATATTGGTTCTGTTTGGTATCAGAAAATTTGAGAGTCTTGAAAATCTTAGAAACTCATATTCTGATCATTAAAAGGTAATTCATGAACCTTATGGTTGAGTGAGAAAACCAGCTGGAATAAAATCCTTGCGAAAACTAATATTTCAAAACACTCAAAAAAGCTCACTGAAACATGAATATATTAATGAGATACGTAAGGACATTCATAATTGTCTATCATTGATCAAAATATGAATATTTATAAGCCTTTTCATGACTCTCAACTTTGCTGATACCCGCCAGAAGATATATCAATTCTTGTCTAGTCTCGAATTTGTATCTTTTCACAAAAGTGATATCGCCCGATCTTTAGGTGTCACGTAATAGAAGTATGACACTTTGCTTCAAATATTTTGAAATATTTATTTGGGGAGAAGTTTTCTGACTGTTAATTTTTTTCTGGGACACACTGTATTACGTGACTGCCATGTTGAAATTTACAATTAATGTGTTAATTACACGAATGCCTTACTTCTATTATGCCTTGTCAAGCTGGTGAAGAGTGTCGTAACATAATCCTGACAATTTTTCGTAACTACTCCTGAGAGTGCAATACAAGGTTCACACTTTAATAACGTATTACTGCAATGATCGTTTGGCACCGAATTGCACACCAGGAAAGTTACAATACTCAAAAATGCACTATGTAAGTTTGACTAGAATTGAATAAAGAACATTGGAGTAAAAAAGAAGTGTTTTCTCCACATCCAGATAATTTTGGGGCAGCAAGGCTTTGGCAAAGGGCACTTTGGTGTTGTTGGTATTATTGCAGGGGAGTGTTACACCCCCTTTCCCGATGGGATTTTTAATCAGCTTTATGTTTTTCTAATTTACAATCATACCTCTTTCTTCTGACAAATTGTGGTCAAAATGTTGCAGAGTTCCCCCCCCCCCCCCCCCGCGCATTTCTGCCCTACAACCAATAATTCTGTTTTTATGAGATCAATACAAAATTTGATACTATAGGTTTTTTAAAGATGATATCCAGATCGCTACAGCTAAAGGGTATATACATGTACAGACCAAATGATGAGTAGATTAGAACATTACATTATTTGCAGTAACGTTCGTATCACAAAAATTAAACAGTCTGGTTAGTGTACATATGCAATACGATCGCAAAATTATTCCATACATGATTATATAAGAATTAAACATATAAGTGTGATGATGTATATCCAAACAAAGTGAACAAATCATAATTTTTCGGAATCTATTATTTAAAAAAACAAAAAACAAACACAAGCAAGGACCCCTCCCTACCCACATATGCCCCTACCTACCCCATTCCCCCGGCACTACCACTGCGTAGATACCTTCCATCAATCCCAGCCACACTTTTTTTTCCAGTGATCTTTATTTTGATTTCACTCAATAATACATGGATTTTTTTTCCTTTTTACAAAATTATTTTCATTGAATTACATAACAGAAATACAAAAAAAATCACAACTAAAATATTTCAGTAACTTACATGATCATATGAACAATAGAAGATAAGGCTTGACACACTGAAATACATTACCAGAAATAGAATTAATCATCACTAAAACTATGTCAATGAATTAAACATGTTAAACATCAGAGAAAAGAAGGAAAAAAAACCTTTAAAAATTTTTATAAGAAAAAAAAAATTGAGTGATATCTTTCTTCTTTACCAAAAACGTACCCCTCTGACCTCCCCTAACGCAGGTATTTATTGTGGTGTCAAACACACTCGGCTTGCGCCTCGTGCGTATAGTACACCACGATAAAAACCAACGAACGTAGAGGGCATCAATACTTTGCAGTATTGCTATGAGGAAGATTCACTTCTTACGCCCATGCAGTTGAAGTGCGCGCACATTTTGGTAGGCATGCCAACAAAAACCATAAATCGAAGTAATACAATGACGGATTGATAGCGACATGAAGACAAAAAGAGATACTATGAATAGATGCAGATTTCAAAAAATATATATAATGCAAGAATACATTATTTGAAACATTATTCTATTCATGATACCGTGTAAATTTTATTTCTATAATCTATAATCTCATCGTAAATAGGCACCTTTGTGATCAGTGATTGTACCAGTGTGCTGCATTCATGACGTTTTCGGCAAGCTGATTTTGTGACCACTCGCAATGCATTTCGGGATAGGGGTAACCTCTCTCCCGCTGCGGGCGTACTGCTGAAATTAAATAAAATCCATTCGCTGATCCATCAAAATGCGGTATCAATGAATGCGTCGTCTGCTGACCTCGTTAACGGTATACAGTCTAGCTAGCGTCAGCGTAGGCGGCTGGGCAAGGCGAGGGAAAGGTACCGAGCGTCATACCATCTCGCTGCACTGGACGTGCCCGAGGACGTATATATAGCTGTGCTGTCAGGGTATGAATATTTCATAATTTATGATAACGGCTAAACACATCCATAAAACAAACAAAAAAACAAAAAAAAAACAGCAACAACAACGTTAAAGGCAAAACCAGTGATTCTTGCTGCAGGGAATTTAATTGGAAATTGGAAATTTCGACATGAATTCAATTCATATTATCTTTTATTAAAAAGTTTTAAATAATTCTATTCATTAATTTTTGGTTATTCATGATTTATTTTTTGTATTATTTTTTATTCATTTATTCAAATATTTTTTTTAAATTAATTAATAATCAATATTATTAATATTAGGTGTGTATTTATGTATGTATATATTCATTTATTAACCTATTTCATTGTTATTTTTTGGGGAGGGGTTAAGCTAAATTTAATTTGACATCGCCACCACTTCTATTCAGACCTCACCCAGGGGCGGATCCAGGATTGAGTATAAGAGGGGCACACAAATGAAGGTTTGTCAAGGTAGACCCGTATTTTGTTGGTCTCGCCAGCTTCTCGAAAAGTCGCTCTGGGGGGGGGGGGGGCGTTTGTCAAAAACAAAACAATTCCGCCAGACCTTCAAAATTTGCTCAGTGGGGGGGGGGGGGGGGTTTATGGGGGTCCAGTTTCCCTTCTATAATTTGCTGAAAAGCAAAAAAAAAGAAAAGAAAAAAGGTCTTCACTCTTAAAGGGGGGCACAAAATGCATACTTTTCTTCCAAAGAGGGGGGGGGCAGGGGCCGGAAGTGCCCCCCTGGATCCGCCCCTTCTCTTTCCTTTTCACCATATCTTCTCAGTTTCGCCTTTTCTCATCTTTTTTGTCTTCCCTCTCTATCTCATACATACACATTGATCACATGTCCTGGTTCAGGTTCATTCACCCTCCCCTATATGGTTCATTTCATTGATATAATGTGAAAGGACCTTTATCATGTTCACAGAATAATTTTCAATTACATGTATATCTTTCTCACAATCAAGATTTAAGGTACAATAGTTTATACACGTCGATTCAGAAATACGTTTATATTTTTTTACTTTTTAATGAATATTTTCTTGCATGCAGAAATGAGGACAGTTTTTAGAGAAGTTTAGACATTGTCTTACTTCTTAAATACACGTTTACTTCTTCTCCTTTAAAAATTCCAACATAATTTATATAATTCATCTGCATACACTTTTTTCATATACTACAATACAATATAGTTCCATCACAGCCGACCTGTCAAATAATATTCTCTGAGTACAAATTATGTACATTAAAAAAAAAAGAATTTCAATCTAAATGAATCATATGTTATTAATTTCAATCCCTTTCCAAGAAGTAAATTATTTGAGTTACAATTTAAAGACTATTTACCCACTACACCCTACAAAGAAGAAAAATAAATGACCATCTAATTTCTGTTCAACACACACTAATGACAACAATTTTACTCCTAAAAAACAAAGATAATTTTGACAGTTGTAAGAACTCTTTAAATGATCCATCTCCTTTTAGGTTGGTACATGTATATTGCATGTTACTATTATTATAAATCTAACTATAAAAAAAGAGGCAGGAGAAACACACAATTAGATAGTTTCAAGTCAAATGAAGTGTTGAATAGTATGGATTTTCTCAGTAGATAATGAATAAAATAATAATTTACTTAATAATTTATAAATTCATAGAATCAGATAAGATTATTATTAATTTGTGATACACTGCGGGCAGATTTAATAAAGGAGTGACCCTGGCAGTGCTTATCTTAATATCATTTAGGGGCCCTGTAATCTCGCTATATAGGCCACACAGAAGAGGAAGACCTCCTCACATTAACGAGCTACTATAACAAAATGGCTGCATGTGACTACAACATTTGAAATGGGGAGGGGGTGGGTAAAATGGTCAAGATATAATTGAAGAACTTTAAACTCCTGTTCAGTCATTCTAATTATAATAATATACATGTATGTCCATTTATATAGCACAACTACTATACAAATATACTCTCTGCCCTTTAATTACTGCAGCTTTAGCCGAGCTGCCATGAAAGGCGCTAAGGCATTTAAGCAATTTCTCCCAACCGGTACCCATTTACTTCACCTGGGTGGAGAGTGACAAATGTAGATGACTGTTTTGCCATTAGCGCTGCGGCAGGATTCGAACCGTGAACCATATGATCCACAGTCTGGTGACGTATACACTAGACCACGACACCTCAACATGCATATTATACTTGAATCCAGATATGATTTTAATATTCATAATGCGTGACTAAATGAATAGCGGTCCTTCTAAATAGACAAATTACCATTATTCATAACTATTCATAAGAACTGCTCTTCATAACGTGTGTTAAATGAATATAGTGGTTTTCTATGAATAGCTGTCCTTTTGAATAGCGAGCGGACCCAGAAGAGATACATGTTGATCAAAGCAGGGGGCTATTTCACAGAAGAGCTGAAGTAGAAATCCATATCTGTCGAAAGAAAAGAGGAAAGATTTTAGACAATAGCATCCATTGTGTATTTCATAATTAAACAAGCAACAGTTAGAATTAAAATAAAACCCTGAAACTTCGAGCTTCCTATTAACACAGTTAGCATCAACTCTTTTTATGAAATGGAATAATAAGTGTGAATTCTCAAAACTATTTAAAGAGGAAATAAGTTGGACACATAAAATTTTCAAGGCTATTCAAAAGCAACCAAATTAGTAAAGTCTCAAGAAAATTCAGTTGGTATGTTTATGTGAAGAAAAATATGTGTACCTAGATTGTACTGAGGTACTGATAACAACCAGGGGCGTCGATTATGCAATGGCAGTTGCCCCCCCCCCCCCCCGATAATATTGAGAGGGCAAATATATCATTTTGCCCCCCCCCCCCCCCAATCCAAAAACGGATTGACACCCCTGATAGCAATCTTACTCTTACAGCATAGACCTACCATGCAATACTGGAGCAGCTAAGTATTTATTTGTTCCTCTCAGAATTTGTCTTCATTCTCAGCGGTAAGCCTTCATCTTCATCATCATCTGTAAAATAGATGAAGGAGAGTCGTGTAGAGAAGCATTATTATGTATTAAGAAAAAAAAATGAGATACGCTCATCCTCACCCTCGTGATCTTTTCAAAGAGGATAAATACTAACTGCATGTACAATCCATCCTAAAATATTTGTGGAATTTAATAAAAGTGTAATGTATTCAACCATCTTATTTTGTTTTGTTTCTGTTTGCATTAATTAATGAAATGTTTAATATAATAATTAAGGGGGACTAAAAATTATATTTATACTGACATCACCCTGAACATTCCCTAAAGATCTCATAATTGATTTTTCCATTCTCTCAGAATTCTTTTGTTGTTGTTGCTGTTTTGGTTGGACAATGTAAACTAAACCCCCCCCCCCCCCAAGTAAACCGATTCTGGATCCACTACCATTACCAGACCTATAATTTTTAGCTGTAATACCCTGTGGTAACTCCTTGGTATTATTAAGTCTAGGTCCAACTAGTTAGGTCTAGACCTACCTGTTTATTTCTCACGTCTCATCAAAGTCTTTTATAGTAGGATTTTCCGCTTCATCCGGCACCTCCAACAGTTGTTGAGTTATGGGCAATTCCATGAAAAATGTTCACTTTAGTAAAAAAATGAAGTTTGCAATTGCACTTAAACTCTCAAATATTCTTGAAAAGTAATGTATAAATGTTCATTTTCCAATAGACAAATCATTAAACTGACAAATTTTCGTATTTTTTTCCACCAGTGAAAATCTAATATGATGTATCGCAATAACACAAAAATGTGGCTATTTTTGAAGAGTTTATTCTTCCTGTCTCTAATGAAGACCTAAAATCTACTGGAGGTCTCCTTCAACTTTTAAACAGTAGTTCAGTGTACATATCAACAGAAAATAACAATGAATGTTTATATCATTCATCAATTTTCGAGGCATTGATCCTCAAAATTGTGTGATTTCTTTATCATTAGAAGTGTCATGTCCGTTACGTTTTTCACTTAAAGTTTTCATAGCCAACAGGAAATTTGTATTTGGTTACTGTAAATTCAGTTTCTATGTTAGAACTAAATCCCCTTACATGTGTAGCAACCATTCTTCCTTACCACTGTCAGTTTTCAAGCAAATGGCGTAACGGACATGACACTTTGCGTAACGGACATGACACTTTATATACGACAAGTGGCAGAAACCACATTGTGGGCTCCATTTAATAGATTGATTATTATTTTCAATTGCTTGAGGATAGTGGGATGTTTCTAGATACTAGTGACTCATAAATATAAATCTGTTTATATCTTGTTATATTTAAGACACAACAACAAGCAGATTTTCCAGTTTACCCATGGAAGTCTGTAGATTTCAGATGATCTTGCTAGCCCTGTTATGTAATCCCATTCCAACATCTTGATCATGATTGATGACCAACATGCAGCAGCAGGTATGTCCCTGTTTATTTACATAGTGGATTACTGAAGCCAAGACAATGCAGTTCCACTATTGGCCATCTCCCTAGCACTTTTCCATGATAACTTAGACCTCATTTCATAATGACACTGGTTTTGTGGAACTGCTTTAGTGCATGTTGCAGATACATGTAGTTAACTTTCTTTCTTTAAAACTGATGTGAATCATTCAGGACATTTTCATGATATGTTCAAACTTTTGATCAGGTCTGGTTCATTAAGTTTTCTTTGCCTCAAAGCTTGAGACGTGCTCTACTTTGTTGTATGTTGTTGTGGTACTCTAAGCATTATATTCCATGCATTGTAGTATAGTTGTTAGATCACTAAAACCTGCAAAAAAGAACTTAGATGTGTTACTATTTAACATTTGGTAGTAGTACTGAGCTGTTAGTTTTGTCTTTTTTATGCCAAATGTTTTTTGAAAGAAAGAAGTGAAGATATGGTTCACTTCACAAGGGTGTCATGTCCGTTACGCTAGCATATTAATAATATCTGAGAAATATTAGCCTATAAAGGAGAAAACACCATAGCATCAACTAATAATTTGTTCTGTTTTGGTATGGAGTGTAGTATTAACTAAAATGTATCATAAATTGTAGCTAGCTGGTGCAGAAGCAAGTTTGATTTATTTTTTATATCTTGTGTAAACATTGAAAAACCAACTCTTCTAAAATTACAGAAATATATGATATAGTACAGAATACCAGTTATGATGTGTGTCCCAATCTTTCAACTTACTATATGAACAATAAAATATCTGCCATATCTCGTAATAAAACAAATATGTCCGCTCACAAAAAGTGGACAAAACTGTCATGTCCGTTACGCTCAATGTGTCATGTCCGTTACGCTACATTCTGAGCTATAAAAAAAGAATGCAATGTAAAACTAATCTCAAACATGAATTTATGATTACAGCATGACTTTAAGTTTTAATTAATACCCAAACCAGGTTCATTGTATCCCAAAACTCACAGGAATTTTCATAATGAAAAGTAGGTTAAAAAGCCTTGTCCATTTTGTGTCATGTCCGTTACGCTCACAACGAGTGCATTTTCTCCACAACCGTTCAATAAAATGATGTGAAATTTCATGAGTATATCCCTGATAGTCAAATGTGTCTGATAAACTCAATAAAAATTGTTTGGAGACTGCCAATTCTATTGTGTGATGTTTTGAATTACAAAAAACTGTCTGAATGTCATGTCCGTTACGCTGGAATTGACCTTATGTAGACCTCTAACATCAGGCTCTATTAGATCTTCAAGTAGATCAGCCACAAGTTAGTTCCTTGCCAAGTTTATCTGAGGGCAATCAAAGTCAACAGGAGACTAATGAATGTGAATACTGAAAGTCACTGAGTGAAACAACAAAGGCCATCCATATGATATATTACTCTGTGAAGATGTATTATTACCTCACATTAAAAGTGCTTTGATTCTGGTCTACAAATAGTAGAATCAAGACTAAATATGAACCCACTCTCTCTCTCTTGAAATTAAACAAAAAAATAAAACATCATCATGCTTGCCTTTGAGTTTGACCTTGTCTCAAGTTTGTGAAAAGTTACAAGTTACAAATACAATTATCATTATGGTTAACGTTAGGGCCTAACTTTGTTAATGTTAGGCCTAAGTTAGACCTATTTTGATCTAACTTAGACGATATTATTAGGCAAACCCGGAGAATAGGGGCCGGTCTGCGCGTGCTGTATTCATTTGTGTGCAAGCAAATGTAGCCCGGCGGCGGCGGCGGCGACGGTACCAGATTCAGCGATGAAACATTTGCGAGTTTGACTCCATTTCTGGCCAAAATCGTTATGATTTTCATCAAACAACTACAAATCTGAAAGCCAAGAGGACAATATGATTATCACAGCATTAATTACTTGATTTGAAATATATTTGGAAGTTGTTTTGAACTTGATTATAATTATGAACTTGTTACATGTGTTCATTTTTGCCTCTGCCGATCTCCGCACTGTAAAACATGGCACGCGCACGCCGACCTGCCCCTATTTTGGGTTTGCCCGATATTATTTATAGAAAAATATATCGATGATGATTATCACGGCAAGAATTCCTTATGTCCCAGCCGCCTTATTTTTTCATTTTTGTCCGGTCATCCGAATCTGATCCCCCATCCATCATCATGATCATCATCGCTCCATCCAGCATTTTAATTGAACAAATTAACGTTACATGCATGCTATACTAACACTAGTAACAGCTCTCTCTATTTTATTACCCTGGATTGCCAAATTTGTTTCATCATCATTTCAAATAAGTTAATCTAAATTTATAACTAAAAACAAACCTTGATTGATCCATCGTCGAGCTCCGACTCTGAGTCTACTTAGGCGGTCAGATCGAGAGAGAGAACTATAATTATGTAGCAATAATGTACACGGTATATATGCACACGGTACGGACATGGATCGAAATCGAAATACAGTGCAGTAGCAGCGAAATATAGCAGGAAAACGTTAGCAACCTCACAAATACATATTATTGTATCGTAAAGTAAAATGATAAATTTATAACCATTTTAATCTTTTTTCTCTTGAAAATTATAAAAATCATTCAACAATATTATTGAACATAACATCTTATTTTAACATTTTAATTCAAAAGTTTTTTAAAGTATAAATTGAAAAAAAATCAAATCTACAATCTACCTAAAAACCTCTCTCAGAGAAAACGATGGTCACAGAAATTTAGCGAAGTGAACCTTCCTCATAGCAATACTGCAAAGTATTGACGCCCTCTACGTTCGTTGATAAAAACCTTTGTGTTGCCAGATCGCACCAACACACTCCCAAATTAACCCTGTATTAATAGTATAATATTGATGTATGAAGTACACATGCAGAGTCTATTCCAGTCATTATAAGGCATTATAACCATTTGCGCGCGTGTGCGCGTACATGCTTGTACGCGCGCGTTTGAGAAAATATTCTAGAAATCATGCAAAAGTGTTAAAATGCTAAAACAGTCCAAGATAAGTCATTTACGTGCTGTATAAGGAACTTGAGGCGATTTTGAAATGTTTAAAATGGCCTGAAACATGCCCAAAATTAATTATAGACCATTTTGAACATTTTCAGATTTTGCGCGCGCGCACCTTCACTGACACGCGCATACGGGAACACAACCAACGTTCAATCAATTTCTTTTTTATTTAACTTGTATCATGCCAAATATGGTTATGTTATGACTTTGTATTGCAGAGATATAGCATATGTCAGAATTTTACAAAATGGCGCTAAGATGACGTCACGATGCATTGACTATGTTGAAAAAATATCTGTGATGAGACAATAACCATATCCACCATTGACCAAAATTTGAATAGATTTGAATAAACCATTTTGGAGATATTGTGCATACAAAAAAGTGGGTAGAAATTGAAATAAAAAAAACTAGAAATTAATTCGTCACTGAAGACGAGGTGCCAGGTAAAATTGCCAGAGGAATAAATGCCAGAGGAAAAAATGCCAGAGGTTAAAATGCCAGAGGTAAAATTGGCAGAGGAAAAAATGCCAGAGGTAAAAATGCCAGCGGTAAAAATGCCAGAGGTAAAGATGTCAGAGCAAAAAATGCCAGATATAAAATTGCCAGAGGTAAAATGACAGAGATAAACATGCGATGGGTGATGTCAAGAACAAAAAGTAAAGAGGCAAAATATGCCAGCTCCATACTAGGAGAATATAGGTGAAAAATAAAGAAGGTCAAGAAGTAGCCCTGACATCTGCTTGTATTTTACTTTTTAGACTATTTGGTTTGACCGCTTTTTTCTTGTCGAACTGTTGGACTCTGGACTCCAGATCGTAGACCCGGCTTTTTTTAATCGACGTACGATTTCATTATCCCGAATGGAATTTGGAACGAGAAGGAAGTCTGCAACTGAATTTTAGGTTTAGAGAAGGGAAAGGAGGTATGCAAAAATGACATCACCCTAATGTGGGACAGTCCTTTTGTGGGTAAATATGAACCTTTTCGAAATTATAAACCTTTGGATAAACGAACCCCAGGCATGGGAAATTAGTGTTTCAGAAATACGAACCTTCGGAAAAACGAGATGCCCCCCGCATCATGATACTAACTGTGTAACTTAAGGACACAATACCTGTACCTGTAGTAAAATAACTTGTACCAATTGATCTTGACTAGTTTGCTTTCCATTATCTGTACTTGTACCTGCACTTTTTTTTCTTTTTCAGTTCTCCCTTCTTCAACAAATGTACAGGTCGTCACACAAACATCGAGCATTACAGCCTCGTCAACATTAATACGGGGGGGGGGGGGTACTAGCATTTTTTGCCTCTGGCATTTTTACCTCTGGCATTTTTACCTCTGGCATTTATTCCTCTGGCATATTTACCACTGACATTTTTACCTCTGGCATTTTTACCTCTGGCATTTTTACACTGAACCGAAGACGAATTAGGTGGTCTGTCTTGAACTGGTAAATGGTTCTGTAAGATATGATGATGATTGGGCAAGATAGTAATCATGATAGGGTCGACGACAATGATAATAACATTGTGATGATTATGCTCATGATGATAATGGTGATGATTATCATGATGAAGATGATAATGATGGTGATCGATGATATAATAATAATCTATTATATCATCACTATCATCATTATATCATCATGACAGTGATGATGATAATGATGTTGATGATAATCATTATCATCATCATCATCATGAATATCATCATGACAGTGATGATGATAATGATTTTGATAATCATGGTGATGATCGTTATATCATCATGACAGTGATGCTGATAATGATGTTGATGTTAATCATCATCATGAATATCATGATAGTGATGATGATAATGACGTTGATGATAATCATGATGATGATCATTATATCATCATGACATTGATGATAATGATTTTGATGCTAATCATCATCATCATCATCATCATGAATATCATGACAGTGACAATGATAATGATGTTGATAATCATGATGATGATCATTATATCATCATGACAGTGATGATGATAATGATGTTGATGTTAATCATCATCATGAATATCATGACAGTGACAATGATAATGATGTTGATAATCATGATGATGATCATTATATCATCATGACAGTGATGATGATAATGATGTTGATGTTAATCATCATCATGAATATCATGACAGTGATCATGATAATGATGTTGATGATAATCATGATGATGATCATTATATCATGACAGTGATGATGATAATGTTGATAATCATCATGATGATGATCATTATATCATGACAGTGATAATGATTTTGATGTTAATCATCATCAACATCATGAATATCATCATGACAGTGATGATGATAATGATGTTGCTGATAATCATCATCATGAATATCATGACAGTGATGATGATAATGATGTTGATGATAATCATGATGATCATTATATCATCATGACATTGATGATAATGATTTTGATGTTAATCATCATCATGAATATCATCATGACAGTGATGATGATAATCATGTTGATAATCATGATGATGATCATTATATCATGACAGTGACGATAATGAAGTTGATGATAATCATCAGCATCATCATGAATATCATGACAGTGATGATGATAATAATGTTGATGATAATCATCATCATGAATATCATGACAGTGATGTTGATAATGATGTTGATGATAATCATGATGATGATCATTATATCATCATGACAGTGATGATGATAATGATGTTGATGATAATCATGATGATGATATAATGATGATGATGGTGATGATGTTGATGATGATGATAATGGTGATGACCGTGACTGAAATGACACTGACCTTAGCCATGCCAAATATGAAAGAGAAATGACATTTACTGAAGAAGATACGACAATAAGTTGATTTTTAAAAAATGGCGCCTGGATGACGTCACAATAATCTTATGACCTTGAAGATGCGGGAACTTGACCTTATTAGGACTGATGACTGAAGATAATTGACTTAGCCCATATTGTGAAATTGTGATATCAGATATTGCAGGATACTTGGGAAATAAACCCCATAGCTCTCGTACGACAGGGAATCAAAATTTCCATAGGGTTGTACACAAACTACTGCACACTAATTTCTAATAGACATAACATGCAAAATAAGGCAGTTTATTACATGGTTTGTGATTGTTTATGTTATAATAGTCGAAGAGGATGGTAAAATGAAAGGCAAAAAGAAAATTAATGGACCCACCGGGGATCGAACCTGGGTCACCGGAATGGGAGGCAGGTGCTTTGACCAATATACCAAAATATAAATGAAAAATGGGATTCTCAATCCCATTTTGTAGCTAAAAATTGACAATGATCCCGTCATCAGATTAAAAAAAAACCTAACCGGCATAGAAGGAGTATTTATCAGGCTACAACATATTTTAATCTTGGCAAATTTGGAGCACGGATGACCGAGGTTTTGCAATAAGAAGACGGGAATGCAGAATCAAGGTTTCATCAAAAGTCGTTTCTCATAGACAATACGTGTAAAACAGTGGAAATTGACATGTCCATATATATCGTAAAATTAGACCATGATGCCGTTGTCAAAATGAAAAACCGTGGAACTGATTTTGTAGGAAATTGCCTCAGCTACAACATATTAAAATCTGGGCGAAAAACGACCAATAATTACGAATCTAGAGCCAAATTTGCATAAATGTGATGACATCAAAACATGAAAAATGGAAATTTTGACTTCTGGCGCCATTTTGATGACGTCATAATGTTTATAAGGGTCAAATGATACATGAAATGAAATCTATGATTCATACCCTACCTGATGAAGACAAAAAATTTGGGGTCAACGGACTATCTAACGAGCTACAGTGAATTTTGTATAGGCATGTTTTTGCCCATATATGGCCTATAGTGAGGGATTGCGCCCGCGCGTGCTGCAAACTTAATATACAATAATTTCCTTATTAATGGTCGTAGAAAGATTTTTAAAAAGGTATCAAATTGCTCAGAATTTTATGTTCTATGAGAGTACACAACAAAAGGCTCCGTAAAAGTGGAATACGGGAAAACGCGCGCGCACCCGTGTGCGCGGGCAAATTTTTGGAATGCTCAAAATGACCTGAAACGTGTGCAGACTTGATCCTACGTGATTTTGAGCATTTTAAAATTGACCTGTGAGGACATGACTTGATGACCCGTCAAGTGAAGTTTATATGATGTGAATATAGTTGATTTTTGATGATCGATTATGAAGATATAATCGATCTTGTAAATTTACAAAATGGCGTCTTGATGACGTCACGATGACCTGATGACCTCCAAAAGCTTAATGGACCATGTCCATGATTGACTTCATACATGACATGAAACTCGATATTGACGTGGCCGATTTTGAGATTTGGTGGCCACAACAATTTGTAATAAAAAGAGGAATAAAGAAGAAAATTCTGACAAAATTAAAAGGAGGTCTGTCATAAGTGACACCCCACCTAATAATAGTGAGTTTTCGATTTGCACGTTCACTAGTGGACTGCGACGTAAGCGGTCATTTTTAAGCAGTGCGCATGCGCATCGACGAGCTCATCGTTCGTTGCAGATTTCTAGGACGTGTTCACTCTTGTTTTGCCGTCGTTCCGAAACTGTGACAACGTTTGCGCGATCTTTGGTAAGCACTATACAAAACACCACATTAGAAGTCACAAAATGGACCCAAGTGACTTGATTCTGCAAGCGGAGAGAGTTCTCTAAAACTAACACATTCTCTTGCCTGTGATTTTCCTTAAATCGAAATTGTTGCAGAATAATCCATAAAATGAACGCATTTTATTTATGCATCGCCAATCTGTTGCAGCATACAGTATGCATGAAGTTGACGTCACTATAGCTGAGTGTATGTCGTCGTGTGAAATCGAAAAGGCAATAAATCAGTAAAATCAGAACTGATTTTATTATTTGCTAGATAAATCTATGTACCTACCTAGTCTTCCGACTACGCAAGCCATTCGAGTAATTAAAGTCACGACAGTGCATATACCCCCTAGGTTCACGCCTTCCTCTGTGCACGTACGCATGACGCGCGCACACAATCCTCCTCTTTACGAGCAGCCTCAGACAAACTTTGACATGTTGCTAGGCAAGGAGTGGGGTAGGAGGGTGGGACATAGGTAGGTACATAGATTTATCTAGCAAATAATAAAATCAGTTCTGATTTTACTGATTTACTATAATAAATCAATGTACCTACCTTTTTGCTAGACCAGCACAGATTCAAATGGGGGGCATGTCCCAAGAGGAAGGTCAACAGGAACCCAAGGATGACGTTGCAGCTTGCAACGTCTTGTTAGAAAAAGACTCTTCAACTGTCAGAACATCTTTTAAATAAAAAGATGTGAAGGACGTAGAGGAGCGCCAGTAGGCTGCCCTCATAATGTCCACTAGGGGCACCCCTTGGAAAAGAGCCCAAGAGGCACTGATGCCCCTGGTATCGTGAGCACGGGGCTTCCCATCACTCAATAGGGCCTCCGGCCCAGCTGCCTGGATCGCTTCGACTATCCATCTAGAAATGGATTCTCTGGAAGCGGGGGGAAAGGGCTCTCGAGTGATGACAAAAAGCTGATCACTCTTACGAAGAGTCTTAGTCCTATCTAAATACCATTTCAAGGCCCTCACCGGACACCAGACCTTATCCTCCTGCACCGAGGAATGGTCCGACAGCGGTCTAAGAAAAATCTCAACTGGTCCACAGGAAGCAGTCTGATTTTTGGCAATAAAGGAGGGCTTGGGTATAAGTCGCACACCATGGTTCTCCCAACGGATGTGACCCGGTGTGATAGCGACTAAAAACAGCGTCTTGACCGTTAAATGGTGAAGGGACGCTTTACCCAAAGGTTCAAAAGGTGGCTTCGCAAGCACGTCAAGGACCTTGGGTAGACTCCAAGAAGGAGTCAGGCTACGAGTTGATGGACGCTGCAAGAAGAAGGAGCGAGTCAACCTAGCCAAAAGAGGGGAGTTGGAGACTCCCGAACCATCAGCAAAACCAACGTGGACGGCGGCAATAGCCGAACGATAGCCACGTATGGTTGAAATCGATCTACCCTTATCGAAAAGGGAGATAAAAAAAATCGGCAATAACACCAATAGGGGCTTCACGTGGCGAGACACCCTGATTCTCGCACTAAGTAAAGAAGGCCCCTAGACGAGAGTTGTAGAGATCTCTAGTGGAATCTCTACGGTTTCTCATTACAAACTGGGAGGCCCTCTCGGAGAGCCCCGAGTTTCTGGCGTCTTCCCCAACAGCGGCCAGGCAGTCAAGTGGAGGACCGCTGGGCGTTGATGAACAATCCCCGAGAGGGGTTGAATTATCAAATCCTCCCTGAGAGGAAGGGGAAACGGCTGGCCGGCCAGCAGGTCTGGAAGCCAATATCTCGCTGGCCAATGTGGGGCTATCAACAAGAGCCAAGCCCCGTCCTCCTTGACCGTCCTCAAGACCTGAGGGATCAGAGGAATGGGGGATGGGGGGGGGGGGGGGAAGCGTATCCCCGGATAGCTCCCCAATGGAGGGAAAAGGCATCCATCGCCCACGCCTCCTGATCCCGAACCCGCGAGCAATACCTCGGGAGTCGGTGATTGAGGGTGGAGGCGAACAGATCGATCTCCAGAGGACCCCACACCTCTTGGAGAAGAGCAAACACCTCCGGATGAAGAGTCCACTCTGACGGGAGGCATTTGCCCCGAGACAGAAAATCCGCGATCAGATTGTCCTGACCGGGAATGTAGGAGGCTACCGGAATAATGTTCATAGACCGGCACCACCTCCACAACTGGGCAGCTAAGGTGTTCAGAGAGGAAGACTGAGTGCCGCCTTGGCGATTGATGTAGGCAGCTACTGTGACATTGTCCGTAAGAACGAGTACAGTGCTACCAACAAGACCGGGCCTGAAATGATGAAGAGACAGGCTGACCGCCATCATTTCCAAAACATTGATATGGGGCATAACTCTCAAGTGAGACCAGTCCCCTGAAATCATCTCGCCCCGGCAATGACCGCCCCAACCGAGAAGGGAGGCGTCTGTCGTCAGAGAAACTGACGGAAGAGGGGTACAGAGAGGCTTGCCATGGGCAAGAAACGAACTGTTCCACCAGGGGGCGAGAAGGAGCTTGATATCTCTTGGGAGTGGAATCCACCCCAAAGGAGAATCTTTGCCCGGTCTGAAAATTTTGAGGAGGTCCCTCTGAAAGGGCCTCATCAACAGCCTGCAGTCTGGTAAGACATCGACTAGACTGGCCAGATAGCCCTGCGGGCCACTCGCAATGACTGTGCGGTCATGGTGATAGTCCGAATTCTGTCCCGACTGGGGCGGGCAAGCTGATTCGGGATATCTATCTCCGCACCTAAGTACACCGGGGTACGTGTGGGAGATAATTCCGATTTTTCCCAGTTTATCAGAAAGCCTAAGTCTTGCGTTAGCCGCAGTAAAAGGCATAACTGATCCAACAGGAGGGACTCTGAGTTTGCAACTAGGAGCCAATCGTCTAGATAGACGAAGAATCGGAGAACGCGATTCGGTAGAAATGCGGCTAGGGCCGACACTATTCGTTTAAAGACTCAAGGGGCCGGGCACGAAATCGAAACGTTTCGCCCTGGAACGCGAATCCCAGCAAATTTCTCGACAGAGAGTGAATGGGAACGTGAAAGTACGCGTCTTTGAGATCGAGGGAGATCGCAAGGTTGTCCCGCTTGATCAAGGGCAGAATAGATGCCAAGGTCTCCATGCGAAAATGCACTGGAGGTATAAACCTGTTGATCCTTTTCATGTTTAGAATCATACGTAAACTTCCCGAGCGCTTGGGAATGACAAAAATTGGGGAGAGACAGAGATGAGGATGATCTCTCACCCTTTCTACGGCGCCCTTTCCCAGCAGCGTGGCGATCTCTGAGGAGATGTGCTGCTGGAAAGGGGCGGACATTGGAGGCGGGCGGATTCTGATGGCGCCGTTTGGAATCGGCTCTATCAGATCTATGTAAAAGCCGTCGCGCACGACGGATAGCACAAAGGCGTCGCCGGAGATTGCCTCCCAAACTGGGAGGAATCTCCGGAGCCGCCCGCCTACACTGTCCACAAGCACTCGGGGTAAGGTATCAAAAGGCCGACTTGGGCCTGACCGGGCCCTTGGCGGCGGTCTTACGCCCCCTCTTCCTCTCGCCGAGCCTCTACCACGATTGCCCAGGGTAGAGGGATAGTCACAGTCACTCGACGATGTAAGCGGTTAGCGCCTGTCGAGATCGAGCAGGCTAAGTGGGCAAGAATTGTCTGGCCATCTCCTTTGCCTGTTTGCGACCCTCTATCTCTTTGTGGAAGACCTCGTTAAACTGGCCCCCAAAGAGTTTGGGATGAGAGGAAGGGATACCCCGCAAGAGAGGCGGGATGTCTTTCCCTAGCACTCCCAGTGTGGAGAGCGCCAACTTGCGGCGTTGATGTGTAATGTCAATCGCCGCTGATGAGAGCTGAGACCACTGAAGTCCAGCTAAGAAAAGCAGGAGTTCATCCAACAAATTGGAGTCCCCCTCGGTCACATTCAGTTCAACTGATCTGGCCCGAAGGCGTAACAGTGAACCCAGGTACGCCGAAAGTCTTAACCCGACCTGACTTTGGTTTCAAAGTTCACTAGGGGCTTCTCGGCGGATCTATAGGACTGAGATTTGAAATTGATATTTAAACGTTGACCCATACATGTACCAATAATTTCCTGGGATAAACCCTTGCCTGAAAAGAAGCCCTGGGTATCATCCGGATAGAAAGAGAAGGCACTACCATAGGGACGTCGGGTAGCCCGACCCGCATCGGCGAGTGCCTCCCTATCCCCGTACTCATGTTTGAAGTCCTCTGTAAGAGGAATACCAGGAGACGGGCCATGCAGTCTGAATAACAGCGATGGCTGATCACTGTCCGACTGGACTTGGGGAAGAATTTTTGGCATATACTTCTCTAACAGGGCCTTGGCATCTGCTGCCATAGCCTGACAAGGCTGGGAGTCGAAGCCGGCCTAAGATTCTGAAACAGACGGGGTAGAAACCTGCGAGACGAGACAGAATCAAATTCGGGAGAAGTAGTCCGGTGGGGAAAATCCCATGGGGGTGGATATGCCCACGGACCAGTGACAGACACCTCCCCCGGCGGGGCTCCGAGAGCCGCAGGCACGGGAGGAGTAGGTCGAGATAACGCCTTCGGACAAAATTGTTCAAGGTTCTCATGAATATCGGAGATCGGGAGAACACAGGGGTCCGACTCGGGAACATCCTCCATCACAGTGGCAACTGACTGGGGAGAACCAGTCTCAGTAGCCGGCAGCGTCGGGGGATTAGTATCCCAACCTTGCTGCTCAGCAAAGAGTCTCATTAATCTGAGCAACTCAGATTGAGAGTCGGGGGGAAGAGAGGGCTGAGCAACTCAGATTGAGAGTCGGGGGGAAGAGAGGGCTGAGCAACTCAGATTGAGAGTCGGGGGGAAGAGAGGGCTGAGCCTTCTTACCCGACTTGGGTTTATCCTTGGATTTACCCTTCTTGGCTTTAGGCTTCTTAGCGGGGGTGTGAGCCACCGTAATAGAAGGCCGTTTAGAAGCACGGGAAGTGTTAGGCTGCAGTATAGAAGCCTCACTACCCAAATTGTCCGGGCCGGGCTCCCCAGTGGGGAGAAGCAATTCGGCCGCAACTCTAGGGACTGTGCTTCCCCGACCAGAGCCCCGATTCGCATTGACTGCCGGGGGTGGACGGGCTGCTGCATTGCAGCACTGCTTGAAATAGCACCCGCTGCGAGAGCCTCCTCGAGGAGGAGGTCTTCTTAGCGGGATGCGGATTTGCGTTACCGGCTGTAATTCCCCCAGACACACCGACGGTGGTCGGATGTCGGGGGAAGCCAGTAACACTGGGTGAAATCTCGCTAGGCACCCCGACGGTGGTCGGGGGTCGGCAAGACCCAGTAACATCATTAGCTGACCGCTTAGCGGTCTTACCAGTTAATGCCCCCTCCAGGCTCCCGACGGTGGTCGGGGGTCGAGAGGACCCGGTAATACTAGCTACCGCCCCCCCCCCCCAACTGCAGACGCGGTGGTCGTGAGTTGGAGGGAGCTAGAACTGCTAATGACGGGTGTTCGGTCCGAAACCTTATGAACACCTAACTTACCTATAAAGCCTGTCTTGCTCGACGCTCCCGGTACAAAAATACCAGAGCGAGCCGACAAACTGACGCCCTTACCTCCCCTGACCATCGTGTTTGACTCGCTGGTAGGCGAGCGAAACACAGAGGTCTCCTCACTGGGCTGACGCCCTTATAAGTGAGAGTAGTGGAAGGGAGGGAAGAAGAATTGGAAGAGCACGGAGGCAACCAAGACCTCGATTGCTCTTCCTCCGAAGAACTCATTATCACCTGTAAGGAGATATAAAGGAGTCAAACAATAAACAATTGTAAAGAAAAGGTCGTAAAAAGCGAGAGTGAAACGGAATGGAATTTTCCAGCGTAGTGTGTGGAAAATTCCATTCACGCACTACGAACAAAAGAACACTCTCGTAAGGGTATATGCACACAACAGCCACACACACGAAACACCAACGAAACGTAACAGGGCTGAGTGGCCGGCAATACGCCAAAGCGAATGCCGGGGCTACTATACGAAAGGTGAAAAGTGAGGTATGACTTTAAGCTCAAATATCACCAAAATAAATACGTGACAGACATAAACCGACCCTAAACAGATATTAAAACAAGTCTAGGACGGAAATATTGGCAAAAGTCACCAGAAAACGCGCTAAAAGAGTAGCAAACTCTGAATTTTTGCGCAAGATAGTGACTTAGCTGCAACTCTTTAGGCTGCGAGAAGGAAAGAGGAGGATTGTGTGCGCGCGTCATGCGTACGTGCACAGAGGAAGGCGTGAACCTAGGGGGTATATGCACTGTCGTGACTTTAATTACTCGAATGGCTTGCGTAGTCGGAAGACTAGCAAAATAGGTAGGTACATTGATTGATTGCAGTAAATAACATCTGCGTGCCTCGTCAACCCTGCTTCAAGAAATGACCACATACGTCGCAGTCCACTAATGAACGTGCAAATCGAAAAATCCTCAATATAGGTTTTCCCGGCCAATTTCCTCAAAATAGCGGGCATATGCGTTATACGTCATTCAAGATCGAGTGATTTTTGTAAGCCTGCTGTCCTCACGGTTCAATTTTAAACTACAGAACATTCTTCTTCGTCAAAATGCATTCAGTTTTAAACGACAACATTTTCAAATTGGTCAAAATGTTAATCAGTTTGGCAATACACATCCGTCATTCAAATTCGTGCCAGTCTTACCTTTAGATTTTGGCCGCAAATTAATTTTTCTATTTCGTTTTCAGGCGTGCTTCTTAGCACATAGAGCATTCAAATAAGAACGACCAGGACAACATACACTATACGCATTATGCAGGCTTGGATTCTCACAATGGGAGTTATATTAATTTGTGAACATATGGGGGTTATCATTCAATCTCTCTCAACCCATCACCCCCCCCCCCCCCCCCCCTCCCCCACCGACCCAAGACAGGGTTTTTCAAGTTATGTCTTAATCCATGTCTTTTATTGGTTCATATTTTTCTTCATTTGTCTTTTTTATACTTGTTTTAATCTTTCTTTTCAGATGAACAATGCTTATGATTGATCATATTTTCCTTCTTTTTCATCTTTTCTTTTTATAACTAAAGTTTCAAAGTTTTAACTTATATAATGTTGTTTTCATTCACCTGTTTCATGTTAAGATTTAATTTCTTCATTTCACTATTAATTTATGTGCATTTTATGTTCACACAGTGCTTATTTTCATCATATACATGTTTCATAGTCTTCAGTTTTCATCAGGTGTGTATGCCTTGTTTCATCCATCGGTCTCTTGACGAGCAAGGCATCTCGGCATGTAGGTCTGGCTGTGGTTATACCATTGAGTGCACTTGGCAGGTGTGATGGCATCGATGCTCTGTGAAGCGATCTCTCGTAGGATGTCGCATGTCCACTGCTGTAGTGTGACTCCTGCGTTCTGCGCTGCTTCTCTGTCTCCAAACCGCCGTTGTTGATCAGACTGTCCCAGTGCCCTCTTCACAGCAGCCTTAAACGCTGAATGTGCCATTTCTGTCATATTCAGAAATGGAGATTAAGGCGGCAGCCGCTTCGTCTCGATGTTACGGTTGTCTCCATCAGGCAGTTCAGCTCGGACAATGAGGCCAGGCATTATCGTAGACTAAGTACAGTGAAGTAGATCGGCTCATCCTCCGGAAACATCTGCTCGCACTCGGCTACTGTCATTTTTTTTTTGAGGTCCGCGTATTCAAGTTAATATAACACAGTAATCCGACAGTGTTAACTTGCATGCACTGATCTAAAAAAAAACCGGCGTGCAGGAATTTGTAAACTGAAAGCACGCTTATGAATTTGGTTTATTGGTTGTTGAATTTGAATGTTTGGATTCTTGAATTACAGAATTCGTCCAAGAGCAACATATGCGTTAATTTGAATAATGAATTTGAGTGACCAAATGATTAAATTTTGCCGGGGAAAACCTATAATAATAATACTGTTCATAATGATAATAATAGTAATAGTAACAATAATGATATTTTTTTAAAATCAAATGATGATAATAAATGTAATTATAGTGAAGTAAATGTTTGTTTATTTTGCGCAATTTACACACAGATAATATAATAATACTAATTCTGTACGTTGAAATAGGAAAATAACAATAACATTTAACAAATTCATGGTGACGAAGCTTTTCGACCTGCACTCATCGGGTCACAACGCAGGAATGAGAGAATACAAGAAAATACAAAAGTCAAGGAAGGGTGTGTACAGCGACCCGGATATGATCCGGGCACGCTAAAATAATCGAAGAGCTTGTACAAACTCCTTTTGTCGGCACAATAGCGGATCTCTCGACTGAATGAACAACGCCTCTAAGAAGCGAAGATGTTGAAAGCTGCGTGCTCGGGCAACAATAGTGAACTGAGCAGGGTTATACGCCTTGGAACAAGCCGGACTATTCAGCAAGTGCTGACCAATAGCAGAGTCGCAGTGATTGCGGCATTGAACATTAGCGACGCTAGCAGCGGTTTTGCAATTACGCTTCGGCTGTGCTCGGCTACCAGCTGATGTCTGTCGTACCACGGAGGGTACGTGCTGTTTAATGCGGTCCGCTAGACGCTGAGATGTACGGCCAACGTAGACGGCTTCACACCGACAATGATACTTATAAACGACATTGCTCATTTGGGGGGAAGGCAGTACATCCTTGCGAACTGCGGGTAGCATTCTATTAGTAGAGAACACGACACGCGTAGCCACGGCAAAGTAACAGCGCGACACTGTATGCTTAATATCGCGCGCATACTTATCAGACACTTTACCTTGCCAAGGTAATTTGAGGTAGACCGGGTCTAATATATTTATCCCTTAATGCATTCTTACCATTACGCGTTAGTAAAACTTGAATAAGAACTTACGCTAAGTATTTCATCGTCGCCACATGTCTGCAGCACTCGACGAGGTAAACCAAGTCTTCCTCATCTTTACACTTTACTCCTGACAAAGCTAGCCACTGCAGGTTCTGAGTCTGTCTTCTGATCAGAAGACCCAGTCCTCTCATCGTCTCTCTTGATACATTCTTCTTCTCTGATGGGAGTGACGACGGTGCTTGAAGGCTGATGCATGTGAGCTGCTGTTCCCGAGTCAGACAAAGACAAGTCGTGATCTGAGGTATGTCTCTCTCTGCGTCGTCGATAGTGATATAGATCTCTTTCAAGCCAGGTAGCGATGAGAGCAGACCTTCGTAGCTTTGTGACGTCACGCTCTCGGCTATCAGCTTTGTGACGAATGGAAGCTCAGGAGGAGATGGAGGGAAATTAAGAGAGGAGTCTGAGATAGTAAGCTTGTACAGTGAGGTGACGGATCTGAGGCAGGACCACAACCTGATGGTCATATCAGCAGATAGCTTGCATTTCCTTATATAGAGTTGACCATTATCCTGGAATAAGTAAGAATTGGGAGAAATGTAGCACATGAATTATTATGCAAAAACAATTAGAATAAGAAAAATAGCAATTGTGATATATCAGGAGATTTATCTTTATTTATTTTGTTCAAAAACCTCATAAGACCGGATGCATAATTTTACGTTAGAGGAGGGGGAAAATCGACTTTTGAATTATATCATCGTCAAAACAGAAACCCGTAAGTACAGATAACATTTCGATAGATAGCATCATCCCTGATAGCAGAAAGTGTTAAAAAATGATGTGATATTTACGTCGTGGTTTTCGTCTTTTTTACGTCCTGTAATTACGTCAATAATACGACAACTTGCACCAACGCAAGACGTCAAGAGGACGTCTTATTTTGACGTCATCTCTACGTCTTCATTCCTCTTCCCTGATAGCAGAAAGTGTTAAAAATGACGTGATATTTACGTCGCGGTTTTCGTCTTTTTTACGTCCTGTAATTACGTCAATAAGACGACAACTTGCACCAACGCAAGACGTCAAGAGGACGTCTTATTTTGACTTCATCTCTACGTCTTGTACACTGTAAAAACTAAAGTGCTACTTTTAGGGGCATGTATAGTGACTGCACCTGAAATGCTGTTTATAGCACTTGTAGTGTGCTAATTTACCAGCAAAAAAAAATGTGACCGTGGCGAGCCTCGAACCAGGTTCCGCTGATTGAGAGGCGCTGACGTTACCGATGGACTAACGAATGCTTCTTGCAATCCAGTTTAGTCATGGGAGTCAAGTAGATAACATGAACTATGTGGTGTCGTAAATTCACTATGTAACAATATGATCTGCTCTAAATCGTACGATGTGAGTTAGTCTAGCGGTAATGCCAGCAATTCTCGATCAGCGGACCCTGGTTCCAAGCTCGCCCAAATCATTTTTTTTTAATGAATGTTTAGCAGTTTAAGGAGCCGGTCCAGCTCCCGTGAAAGTGCTGAAATAGCACGCTGTGTGCATTCAATAGCACTCTGAGTGCAGTCCCTATGCATGCCCTCAAAAAGTGCTATATACAGCACTTCAATTTTTACAGTGTACAGATGACGTCAAAATAAGACGTCCTCTTGACATCTTGCGTTGGTGCAAGTTGTCGTCTTATTGACGTAATTACAGGACGTAAAAAAGACGAAAACCACAACGTAAATATCATGTAATTTTTACCACTTTCTGCTATCAGGGATGTTGTTTGGAACTAAGTCCTATCCGTGTAGTGATATGGGCCTATACATTTTATAAATCAGTGAGAGAATAACAAATGATAATTGCATAGGACCTGCTCGTCTTGCTAACTATAATGAATATATAACTTAGGGAAATTGCCATTTGGTCCAATGCCATTTGGTCCAATTATCAGTTAGTTTAACATCATTTGGTCTAATTTCATTTCGTCCAATGACCAGTTAATCTATTACCATTTCGTCTAAAAACCATTGGGTCTAATAACCATTTGGTTTAAACCAATTTAGTCTAAATACCACTTGGTCTAATTATCACTTTGTCCAATATTCATTTTGTCCAATACCCATTTCGGCTAATCCCAGTTGGTCTAATATCCACATGGTCTTATCTTCATTTCGTCCAATTACCATTTCGTCTAATCATCATTTCGTCCATCAACCAATTGGTCTAATGATCATTTTGTCTAATAACCAGTTGGTCTAATAATCATTTGCTCCAAGGTTTAGTTTGTCTAATGACCGTTTGGTCTAGTACTCATTTGGTTCTATAACCATTGGTCTAATACACAAATATCTTCTTAATACAGATTACTGTGTGCCTGCTTTTTAGTTTCATTTGAAATGACATTCTGCTTATACGCTGAAACAATAGGCCTATTAAAGTGAAAATCAACCCTAATTACAAGTTGGTTTTAAAAGAAGGAGAAAATTAAAGAAACAGATCAGTGAAGGTTTGAGCAAAATCTCGCATTTGCCCTGTACCAAAAATAAAATTATTTCCATTTTCTCTTAAGAAAATATTCAATCATACATGCACGTTAGCTATAATCATTGCTTATATATTTTTTTTTTAATAATATGTATGGAACAAATTATTCCTTCATCAAAAACTAAGAAAATGAAAATTTTTGACATTTTCTGTACTGAGCAAATGGGAGAGGAGCTCGCAAGATACGTCACGGAGTTCCCAATTTAGGTTTTGTTGATTGCAACTTCAAATAGATTTACAACTTCATAGATTTCTATTTCTTATCGGATTTTGATCAAACTTTCACTAATCTGTTTCTCACATTTTTCTATTTTAGTCAAATCAACTTAATTCCAGAGTAGAGTGGACTTTCCCTTTAAATAATGATAACGTTAATAGTCCATTGATGAAAGTAATAATACTTTAATAGGCCTACTGTTTGAATTACTGAAATGATTTATAGGCTACAATGTAAAATGTTTTTATAAATGATAAGCATTATCATTAAGAATAGCCTGATAATTATTATTACAATAAAACATTCTAATATCTACGGTACAAAAGGCACTGTATTCCACGTTTAGTGGAAAATACATCCACTGAATGTAAATTGCTCTAGACGCTAGCTCCAACATTAGATACAAATTAACTGCAGAAACTTAAACGGATTGTCGTTCAAAATATGGATCTAAGTTAACCTTCTGAACCTTCTGATGTTTAGTCGGCAAGGCAGCTTTCACTACATATCGCCAACTTGGTGTGGTGTCGTGTGTACTACTGCCGACTTGCTGCAAGCGCATTCTTAAAGCTTTCTACTGTGGCTGCCCTCACTACATCTTCCTGCAGCCCATTCCAATCCCTGGGAGTTCTTACAAAAAATGAGTTCTTATAGGCATCTGTTTTGGCGAATGGGATGGTGATTTGGGTTTGGTTACATTTCCTTGTTCTGCTTTCTGTAGAGTATTTGATGAGATCTTCTGCATTTATGCCCACTATTCCCATATGTATATAGTACAGCATAACTAGCCTGCTTTTTCTTCTTCTTGACTCCAGTTGTTCCCACTTTAGGTCAGTCAGCATCTGTGTGACACTTCTTCCCCTACGATAATCCCCAGTACAAAAGCGTGCTGCTTTTCTCTGTACTCCCTCCAATTTTAACATTTGAAACAATGCAGCACAAGACATATGGACGTCCCAGGGTCATGCTTATTATCAGACCAATTGGTTTTTAGACCAAATGATGATTAGACCAATCGATCATTTAGTCAAACATGTAATTAGACCAAGTGGTAAATAGACCAAGTGTTCATTTAGACGAAATGGGTTTAGACGAAATGACAGACCATAATGAAGTTAAACCAAATGAAATATGGAACAAATGATTGCGGGGCCAAATGGGTATTGTGCTAATTTGGTTTAGACCATTTGATGATTAGACCAAATGGTAATTGGACCGATTGATAATGGACCATATGGTAATTGGACCAAGTGCCAATCAGAAATTATCAGACCATACCAAATGGTTATAGACGAAGTGGATATTGACAACTGATATTAGACCGAATGATGTTAGACCATATGACGATTGGACAAAGTGACATTAGACAAAATGGCAATAAACTGTAACTTACATGCAAAGCAATCACTCTTAGTGATTCATTCGAGTTCAGAAGAAGATTGGTGTGAGAATCTAGTCTAGCGCCTTGATGAGATCCACAGTCAAGAAACCTGCACCATGTTTACAAGATGCATGTGTGTGTAAATACGTTAGAAACTTATATTTTATTTATCCAAATATTTGAAGAAGAGTACATCTTTAACAATGCAGGGCTTGAAGGTAATATCATAGACATGATGTAGTAATTTCTAACTTCAATTTCGTGGTCATCTGTTTAATAACCCACTAAAGTTAGTTATCTTACCAACAAAAATAATGTCAATCATCAAAAATGCTGTGTAACTCACTCAACATGTATAAAATGAACTCACGCTAGATAATTCATCGTCTTCGTATGTCTGCAGCACTCTGCAAATTCAACCAAGTCTCCCTCATCTCTACACTTTACTCCTGACAAAGCTAGCCACTGCAGGTTTTCAGTCTGTTCTCTGATCAGAAGACCCAATCCTCTCATCGTCTCTCTTGATACATTCTTCTTCTCTGATGGGAGTGACGACGGTGCTTGAAGGCTGATGCATGTGAGCTGCTGTTCCCGAGTCAGACGAAGACAAGTCGTGATCTGAGGTATGTCTCTCTCTGCGTCGTCGATAGTGATATAGATCTCTTTCAAGCCAGGTAGCGATGAGAGCAGACCTTCGTAGCTTTGTGACGTCACGCTCTCGGCTATCAGCTTTGTGACGAATGGAAGCTCAGGAGGAGATGGAGGGAAATTAAGAGAGGAGTCTGAGATAGTAAGCTTGTACAGTGAGGTGACGGATCTGAGGCAGGACCACAACCTGATGGTCATATCAGCAGATAGCTTGCATTTCCTTATATAGAGTTGACCATTATCCTGGAATAAGTAAGAATTGGGAGAAATGTAGCACATGAATTATAAAGCAAAAGCAATTAGAATAAGAAAAATAGAAATTGTGATATATCAGGAGATTTATCTTTATTTATTTTGTTCAAAAGCCTCACAAGACCGGATGCATGATTTTAAGTTAGAGGAGGGGGAAAATCGACCTTTGAATTATATCATCGTCAAAACAGAAACCCGTATTAAAGTACAGATAACATTTCGATAGATAGCATCATCCCTGATAGCAGAAAGTGTTAAAAAATGACGTGATATTTACGTCGTGGTTTTCGTCTTTTTTACGTCCTGTAATTACGTCAATAAGACGACAACTTGCACCAACGCAAGATGTCAAGAGGACGTCTTGTTTTGACGTCATCTCTACGTCTTGTACACTGTAAAAACTAAAGTGCTACTTTTAGGGGCATGTATAGTGACTGCACCTGAAATGCTGTTTATAGCACTTGTAGTGTGCTAATTTACCAGCAAAAAAAAAATGTGACCGTGGCGAGCCTCGAACCAGGTTCCGCTGATTGAGAGGCGCTGAAGTTACCGATGGACTAACGAATGCTCCTTGCAATCCAGTTTAGTCATGGGAGTCAAGTAGATAACATGAACTATGTGGTGTCGTAAATTCACTATGTAACAATATGATCTGCTCTAGATCGTACGATGTGAGTTAGTCTAGCGGTAATGCCAGCAATTCTCGATCAGCGGACTCTGGTTCGAAGCTCGCCCAAATCATTTTTTTTAATGAATGTTTAGCAGTTTAAGGAGCCGGTCCAGCTCCCGTGAAAGTGCTGAAATAGCACGCTGTGTGCATTCAATAGCACTCTGAGTGCAGTCCCTATGCATGCCCTCAAAAAGTGCTATATACAGCACTTCAGTTTTTACAGTGTACAGATGGCGTCAAAATAAGACGTCCTCTTGACGTCTTGCGTTGGTGCAAGTTGTCGTCTTATTGACGTAATTACAGGACGTAAAAAAGACAAAAACCACAACGTAAATATCATGTAATTTTTACCACTTTCTGCTATCAGGGATGTTGTTTGGAACTAAGTCCTATCCGTGTAGTGATATGGGCCTATACATTTTATAAATCAGTGAGAGAATAACAAATGATAATTGCATAGGACCTGCTCGTCTTGCTAACTATAATGAATATATAACTTAGGGAAATTGCCATTTGGTCCAATGCCATTTGGTCCAATTATCAGTTAGTTTAACATCATTTGGTCTAATTTCATTTCGTCCAATGACCAGTTAATCTATTACCATTTCGTCTAAAAACCATTGGGTCCAATAACCATTTGGTTTAAACCAATTTAGTCTAAATACCACTTGGTCTAATTATCACTTTGTCCAATATTCATTTTGTCCAATACCCATTTCGGCTAATCCCAGTTGGTCTAATATCCACATGGTCTAATCATCATTTCGTCCAATTTCCATTTCGTCTAATCATCATTTCGTCCATCAACCAATTGGTCTAATGATCATTTGTCTAATAACCAGTTGGTCTAATAATCATTTGCTCCAAGGCTTAGTTTGTCTAATGACCGTTTGGTCTAGTACTCATTTGGTTCTATAACCATTGGTCTAATACACAAATATCTTCTTAATACAGATTACTGTGTGCCTGCTTTTTAGTTTCATTTGAAATGACATTCTGCTTATACGCTGAAACAATAGGCCTATTAAAGTGAAAATCAACCCTAATTACAAGTTGGTTTTAAAAGAAGGAGAAAATTAAATAAACAGATCAGTGAAGGTTTGAGCAAAATCTCGCATTTGCCCTGTACCAAAAATAAAATTATTTCCATTTTCTCTTAAGAAAATATTCAACCATACATGCACGTTAGCTATAATCATTGCTCATATGTTTTTTTTTTATAATCTGTATGGAACAAATTATTCCTTCATCAAAAACTAAGAAAATGAAAATTTATGACATTTTCTGTACTGAGCAAATGGGAGAGGAGCTCGCAAGATACGTCACGGAGTTCCCAATTTAGGTTTTGTTGATTGCAACTTCAAATAGATTTACAACTTCATAGATTTCTATTTCTTATCGGATTTTGATCGAACTTTCACTAATCTGTTTCTCACATTTTTCTATTTTAGTCAAATCAACTTAATTCCAGAGTAGAGTGGACTTTCCCTTTAAATAATGATAACGTTAATAGTCCATCGATGAAAGTAATAATACTTTAATAGGCCTACTGTTTGAATTACTGAAATGATTTATAGGCTACAATGTAAAATGTTTTTATAAATGATAAGCATTATCATTAAGAATAGCCTGATAATTATTATTACAATAAAACATTCTAATATCTACGGTACAAAAGGCACTATATTCCACGTTTAGTGGAAAATACATCCACTGAATGTAAATTGCTCTAGACGCTAGCTCCAACATTAGATACAAATTAACTGCAGAAACTTAAACGGATTGTTGTTCAAAATATGGATCTAAGTTAACCTTCTGAACCTTCTGATGTTTAGTCGGCAAAGCAGCTTTCACTACATATCGCCAACTTGGTGTGGTGTCGTGTGTACTACTGCCGACTTGCTGCAAGCGCATTCTTAAAGCTTTCTACTGTGGCTGCCCTCACTACATCTTCCTGCAGCCCATTCCAATCCCTGGGAGTTCTTACAAAAAAATGAGTTCTTATAGGCATCTGTTTTGGCGAATGGGATGGTGATTTGGGTTTGGTTACATTTCCTTGTTCTGCTTTCTGTAGAGTATTTGATGAGATCTTCTGCATTTATGCCCACTATTCCCATATGTATATAGTACAGCATAACTAGCCTGCTTTTTCTTCTTCTTGACTCCAGTTGTTCCCACTTTAGGTCAGTCAGCATCTGTGTGACACTTCTTCCCCTACGATGATCCCCAGTACAAAAGCGTGCTGCTTTTCTCTGTACTCCCTCCAATTTTAACATTTGAAACAATGCAGCACAAGACATATGGACGTCCCAGGGTCATGCTTATTATCAGACCAATTGGTTTTTAGACCAAATGATGATTAGACCAATCGATCATTAGTCAAACATGTAATTAGACCAAGTGGTAAATAGACCAAGTGTTCCTTTAGACGAAATGGGTTTAGACGAAATGACAGACCATAATGAAGTTAAACCATAATGAAGTTAAACCAACTGAAATATGGAACAAATGATTGCGGGGCCAAATGGGTATTGTGCTAATTTGGTTTAGACCATTTGATGATTAGACCAAGTGGTAAATAGACCAAGTGGTAAATAGACCAAGTGTTCATTTAGACGAAATGGGTTTAGACGAAATGACAGACCATAATGAAGTTAAACCATAATGAAGTTAAACCAACTGAAATATGGAACAAATGATTGCGGGGCCAAATGGGTATTGTGCTAATTTGGTTTAGACCATTTGATGATTAGACCAAATGGTAATTGGACCGATTGATAATGGACCATATGGTAATTGGACCAAGTGCCAATCAGAAATTATCAGACCATACCAAATGGTTATAGACGAAGTGGATATAGGCCCTACTGGTTATTGGACGAAATGTTGATTAGACTAAGTGTATATTGACAACTGATATTAGACCGAATGATGTTAGACCATATGACGATTGGACAAAGTGACATTAGACAAAATGGCAATAAACTGTAACTTACATGCAAAGCAATCACTCTTAGTGATTCATTCGAGGTCAGAAGAAGATTGGTGTGAGAATCTAGTCTAGCGCCTTGATGAGATCCACAGTCAAGAAACCTGCACCATGTTTACAAGATGCATGTATGTGTAAAGTTACGTTATAAACTTATATGTTATTTATCCAAATATTTGAAGAAGAGTACATCTTTAACAATGCAGGGCTTGAAGGTAATATCATAGACATGATGTAGTAATTTCTAACTTCAGTTTCGTGGTCATCTGTTTATTAACCCACTAAAGTTAGTTATCTTACCAACAAAAATAATGTCAATCATCAAAAATGCTGTGTAACTCACTCAACATATATAAAATGAACTCACGCTAGATAATTCATCGTCTTCGTCTGTCTGCAGCACTCTGCAAATTCAACCAAGTCTCCCTCATCTCTACACTTTATTCCTGACAAAGCTAGCCACTGCAGGTTTTCAGTCTGTTCTCTGATCAGAAGACCCAGTCCTCTCATCGTCTTTCTTGATACATTCTTCTTCTCTGATGGGAGTGACGACGGTGCTTGAAGGCTGATGCATGTGAGCTGCTGTTCCCCAGTCAGACGAAGACAAGCCGTTACCTGGGAAATGTCTCTCTCTGCATCATCGATAGTGATCTTGATCTCTTTCAAGCCAGGAAGCGACGAGAGCAGACCTTCGTAGCTTTGTGACGTGACTCTCTCGGCTATCAGCTCTGTGACGGATGGAAGCTCAGGAGGAGATGAAGGGAAACTCAGAGAGGAGTCTGAGATAGTAAGCCTGGACAGTGAGGTGAAGGGTCTGAGGCAGGACCACAATCTGATAATCATCTCAGCAGATAGTTGGCAGTCCTTAATCGTTAATGTGGGGATCTGTAATGAAATACAGGAAAACGAATGCGTTAATGTTACATCCTATTAAATTTAGGGAGTTACATACAATATAGGGCCTACGCTTTAAAACTACTTTGGAGTTATTTTGATGTATCTTCATGTCGCGAAAAAAGCGTATGTTAAAAGAACTAAACTGCTGTATATCAGTGGTTTGGAGAAGCAAAGTATAAACTGACGAAAACTTGAAAACAAGAAATCACATAAATAAACATGTCATATTGCTCGGCTTGCGTGAAGCGAATACTTAGATTTATTATTTTTATTTTGTATTAATTATTACTATCATTATTATTTTTATTTTTTTTTTGGGGGGGGGTTTAACTTAGTAGCCTTTTACAATTTTTTTAAACGTCTTTTGGAAATTGCCATTTAATTGTAGTATCAATTAGGCCATTTGCACAATGCAATAAATTGGGAAAAAATATATTTATTTTTCTGAAACTTCCATAAAGCGGAACGTGTAAATTGCTTTTGTTGAACATTTCTAAACAATGAGGCCTACCAGGCCTACTTACATGTGATACGCGTCTGTCCGAGTTCAGGGATCTAGAAAACCTATAGCATTTAGGAGAAAGATGAAGAAAACCAAGACAGTAGGTAATAAATTATGTCGGCTTCTAGAGTGGAAGTACTGATGGTAACAATTATAATAACAAACATGTTAAGGACAATAAAGATAATGATAAAAATGGTAATAATAGTAATAACGATAAAAATAATAATAATAATAACAATAATAATAATGAGTTGAAGAGTTGTCCACTTGTCTCGCGAAGAAATCGTTGTATGGTGTACGACGGTTCGGCCGCTCCAGCTGGCCTTTAATTGTCAAGTACTGTGGAGAATGTTTCTGCGTGCACGAAGGTTATAGCGTGTTTGCTATTACCATTAATAATGGTGGTAATAATAAGAAGAAGAAGAAGAAGAAGAAGAAGAAGAAGATATAGAATTTATTAGTAAAGTGTACAAATCAAAATATGCCCATAGTTTGTCAAAGTCATGAGAGGGACGCAGAGGAGTGTGTATGTATGTCAGAGAGTGATAACATTATGCAATGTGTTGGGCAATGACCAAGACACGTAGTGTGTATAGCTTGAATACAATATACAGTGAGTGTATACATCTAACATTGACTGAACATTGAGTGTATGGATGGAACATGACAATGGGATGAAATGTACAATGAAAAGGTGGTTTGGATGGAGATGGCATGGAGGGTGACTGGCAGGTGAACAATGTAATGGACAAGCATACAATAAATGAGATTATAAAACGGGTTCAAGAATGTAGCCATCCTGATTGGTCAAATAACACCACGTGACTGTGCAAAAAAGTGATAACATACAGCAAAAGGGAACTGTTGCACATGTAAACATGTAAACATAAACATGTAAACATTTATGTAGCGCAGACGATACGACTCGATTTTGCTATATGTTTTTACACGCTATACCGTATACGCTATCGATATCGCGATATCGATCGTCGCGCTAATGTCAACAAATCAACAAATCAACAAAATTACAGCTGTAGCGCTACCGCGGTCGGATCGTTGCAATTCAGTACCGAAAATGAAAGTTTAAGTTTAATTTTTGACGATAGAAGCGTGTAAAAAATGGCTGTATCTTCGAATCTCAGTTTTGCACTTCTCACTTCTCAACAGTACGAAAAGAGCAGTGAAATTTGGATTTTCAAAGCTTGAATGTTTCGCTAAACTCAGTCGCACGGACCTATATCCACCATCACGCAAGGTGAGTAAGATACGCTGTTAATGTTGAGCCATTTCTATGCAGGCATATCAGAAAAGCGGATGGAACGGACTACACAAAGAACACAACTGTGCCAAGTGATTCCTACTCCGAGTCCTATTCCTACTAGTGCTAGTACTAGTCTTGTTCCTACTAGTGCTAGTACTGGTACTAGTCCTACTCTTAGTACCATTGTTGGTACCTTGTATTCATCTTCAGTCTTCAATATCAGCTCAAATTCGAACATGCTCAGCCAAGCTCAAGCAGGAAGTGAAAATACATCGGTGAACCAGATTCAATACCACTTCCATTACACATTACTAACAAATTGGTCTAAGACGAGGCCTAAACATTGTAAATAAACATGTGCAGGCCTATATACGTACGCAACGGTCTACTCTAGACTAGGCTAGGCCTAAACATTGTAAATAAAGTAAATATTGTACGTTTGCAACACTAGTCTACTAGTCCTACATCATGTTTTGCTGAGCAGGATTCACGCATGGGACATGCCATGACAGTTTGAGGTAAGTGAAGCACTAAGATTGTAGACCCGTTTTATAAAACTGTTAATACATGGTTGTGAGGTCGTGCATTAGTGTGATCCGGCAACGCGCAGGTTTTTATCGTGGTGTCTAACACACTCGGCTACGGATCGTGCGTTAGGTACACCACGATAAAAACCTTTGTGTTGCCGGATCGCACTAACACACTCCCAACCATGTATTAACAGCATAATAAACATGACCAGGTTTTCTGACACAAAAGTTATGTTCACACGTAGTACATACTATCGATGCTATGTAAGTTTCAAAAATATTTTCAGTACGTTCAGAAAGGCAACGATCGACATGATCGTGACTATTCATCGCTCACTCGCTGCCAAAACAATAATTACTGCACCACACAGAGTGACCCGAGTATAATTGGTATGCATGGTCAAACGCGCGGAAGTTTGTGCACAGGGTTCATATCATGCGAATTACCTTTTGTTTTGAATAATATTTTATTTGTCTTCATAAATCAACATAATAACACAATAACAATTCATTTGTAATATCGATAATACAATCAACTAGCAAATACATGTGTTATAATACTTAATTTTAAATCAACCTTGTACATGTCAAAATTGACTGAACTCCAATCTTATGCCAAAAATAAAACGCATGCATGCACACTATATTCTCTGGTAAGCACATGTAAATCAATCTAAAGACTACATCATATTTTAGTTAAGGTCTGATTCTATTCTAAGTCTATTGAAGCACTCTGACTTGCAAAGTGATGTGCTAAGGTGACAAAAGGAGGATTAGAACTCAATGAAAATTTCTATGAAGGGATTATCAGATTGTCCTAAAACTTGGCGTACTACTTAGATATATCCTGTTTATCCCCACAAGCGCGGTGGGCGGTCTACCGCAAAGCGTCGATGCTTTGTCGCTGGATCCTGAGATTTACTCATGCTAAACTCGCTGCAAGAATAGTTTGGAAACTCGCTTCTATCTCGTGACTATCTGCGTTCAGACAGTGTTTGGTCTTAAAACTATCTGGTCTTCACCAAAATAGTATCGAAACCTAGATAGCATCGATGCTATCGCTCTACGTGTGAACGTACCTAAAGTGTATGAAAAAGATCCTATTTCACGACTGCATTTCATGCCCATTGCTTTGTAAATTATATAATGCAAATGTAAGTTTATTAAATAATTTCTTCTTTTAAAAACTTGAACTGAATAATCTCTTAGTTTCTCCAAAATTATTCAGGTTTTTTCTTTCTTTTTTCTGCGAGTGTTTTTATAACTCTTCTTGTGATATTTTCTGTCAAAATGGTAGGATATTTTTGTACCTTACTGGTACTTTGTCATAAACATAATCATACCCAATAATCATCTTTGATCATCATTGAGTCTTATGTGAAAGTTTATGGATATCAGGGGCCGTATTCAATAAATTTCTACGACAGTCTTCCTATGTTTAAACAATTTTCTAAGAATTTGTCTAGTTTAAAGGGTCACTAAAATAAAAAAAATTATTGCCCTTTTTTCGTAGGAAGGTGTCATCAGGAGCCAAAAAATATGCATATCACACAATTTTTTATGCATTCAGTCATATTTTATAATCATTTGAAAAGTACATTTTGGCTGATTTACACATTCATAAGCCCCACCCCTAAAAAACACATCGAAGCGACATCGTGATCACGTGATCTGTGACGCATGAAATGTAAGGTAAAATATTCCACAAACCTATACCGTGCGCACCCGGAGGCCCCCGGCAGGCCCAGCCCGGTGCCGAGCATGATATTCACCGCATCGACCATTTGCATTGCGTATTTTCGTGTGTTTAATTCCTCACAATAACTTTGATTTTGGGACACAGTTTCATCAATAATGCCTAATCGGTGTATAGTTGCGGGCTGTAGCAAGACCCCTAAAGATGGTGTAAGTCTACATCATTTTCCTAAAGATGAAAATCTACAGAAATTGTGGGTCGCAAATGTAAAGGAATTACTCACGCGGGCAGAGTGGCAAGCTAGGGCCGGCCAAGTGAGTGGAGTATACAATCGATCTGTAGCGATCACTTTGCCGAAGATGATTTTGAGGATCCTGGCCTGTATTCCGAATTTGGCATGAAGAGAAGGATAAGCTAGCTAAAAGATGCAGCTATGACGATCAGACTTGGAGTCAAGTCTTCCAATCTGTTTTTCAACGACAGCAGCTGCAGCAGCTTCACCCGTAGACCGAAAACTCGTTAGCTAGGACGACCTAACGAACGAGAGACAGCATTTTCGGTCTACTTCACCCGTAACTCCAGGGAGCTCCAACGCGTTGGAGCTCCCTGGAGTTACTTCACCCACGGCCCTTCACCGTATTATGCGAGGGGTTCAAACATATAATATGGTCGAATTTCCCCTTGCCACTCGAGCTTCTTTGCCTTCGGGGTCTGATAAAGCATCTGATAAATCAGAGTTCATATCTGCATGGCTCAGAAAAGTCCTCCAACTCGGAATCGCGGGAACTTTTCCTCTCTCTATATAAGTTCGAATTCAGCCAAAATCTAAGTCAGTACTAACGTACTATGTAAAGCGAAGTAAAAAAAAAGCCGTAAGTGAAATAAACAAAACAAAAGCGTTCACCAGTCGCTATGTACGAGGGGAACATAGTCACTGCCGTACTAAAGATGTGTAGGACATTATACATACAGACGCATAAAACGGTTGTGCACGCGTTTATGACCAATGCAAAACTTTCGTTCGGCAAGCTCAAAAGAAAAGCTAAAAAACAAAACAAGAGCTGTATATTTGGGCAAAAGCGTTTTCTGATCTTGTAGAAAATATATTGCTAATGATTATTCACTCCTAAGATTATATTGATTAATTTCCTTTTTTCATAAATTGTCCGTTGAACAGAGGGGTCAAATACCGCATTCTGTGTACAATATTATATGCTGCAGCCTGCAGATCTTGTGCCTCTTACTTTTCTTACGTCACTTACGTCATTATGTCAAGTCAGATAGCCGAGTCGAGCGACACAACTGCGGCCCAAATATGCCCATGTATTTTGCGGTTAAAATGAAAATCGCACCGCAGGACAATTATACACAAAACGTATGGGAGAACCGAATAGTATTTAATGATGCTCAGGTCTGAGTGTGTCCGTAGGAATTATGTGCATAACTGCATAAGGTAACTATGGAATGTTTAACCCACCAGTTACTATGTAACAATTGATTATCAAGCAATTTGTCCTTTATGATAAGCGCAGTAGAGTATATGTGTATAGTTATTGGGCTATATAAATGTAGGTTATTATTATTATTATTAAATGTCTGCACTTCATTAACCATCTATCATTTCACAAAATATTGTGTACAAAACTTGTAGAAAATTTATTACCATTTCTTATGATACCAAACATTATTGCTTTACCCAACTTTATGCATAAGAACTATTGAAAATTACATTATTTTGAGTTTCTTTTTTGTCCATTATTTTAGGGTTTCTCATTTATTTACTATTGTTTAATGTTGAAATAAGATATCTTTTTAAAAATCTGCAATTTTCTCGGGAAATTTGTATGGTAGCATATGATTATAATCATATATTAGAATGCTTAATTTATGCTCAGAATTTTGATATACATTGGCCACCATATACCTTTCCTGTGCTCGAGCAATTGGTGAATGAAAATGACAAGTCTATCTGTAACATATACGTGCCATCGGAACTGAAAGAGTTAACTCCAAAATCGGCCATATTTAAAAACGCTAATTTTCTTGAAATACACACTCACGAATATTAAAAATTCCTATAACTTTCTCATATCGATTCATATTTGTCTCAAGTTTTTACCGTGTCTTGGTCTTGTTGCACACATTTCTGCAAAATTCCATGCATTACGCATTATAAAAACAGCGCCCTCTAATTTTTTTCAAAACGGCTCTCTTCATGTGACCTAATCTCCGTCGTACCCTTTTTTTTTTGGGGGGGGGGGTTTAGATACTTCAAGTATATATGTCCCCTTTTCAGCCAAATAAAAATATATATACCTTATCACTGACCGACTTTGAGAAAATTGCTCGTGAAAATCATAATATTTACGTAAATGCCGAAATAACGTCAACTTGCTCTAATTTTGCAAACGTTTAACGTACATCTTTGAAATTTGGTGGGTATGTGTATTTGTGTATTCGCCAACTGGCAGCTAAATTTTGTCGAAATCGATGACGTCATACCGAAGATATTGCGCAAAAACCTTAATTTACTATGCATTACATAATATTGCATAATATGCTTATTTTAAATAGTGCGCAAGTAGCAGTCGGCTCAAAGTGGCCGTAAAAATTATAAATACAAAAAACGATATATGGTCTCACAGAATATTTTCAGTTAATCGCGATTGAAAGTCAGATGATTATACGGATCCGGCACATGCAAATTACACGTATTGTCTATAGGGCAAAACGGCAGACCGCCTTTGGTCCCCTGAACGATCCTTATTTTATTTGAAATTGTGCAGGCACATTCTTTGAGGCAAAACGCATCTCCAATCTAAAGTTTATCAAGCGCTTCGTTTTAAACGCAATTTTATACCCTGCATAGATGCCACTACCGACAGAACTATGGCGTGCTATAAGGGCCGGATTTCCATTACGGCCCATTTTTGTTTTGCATGTACTTGTGATCAATGTCTAGGTCCTTTCCCCTTATCCATTTGGTTTCAAATTCCGTCTGCATCTCCCAGGGGCGGATACAGGATTTTCAGAAAGGGAGGGGGGGCACACTGAGGAACCCTCCGTTTGACAAACGGTCATCTAGGGGTCCGGGGGCATACTTTGTCAGACAAAACGGGGGGGGGGGGGCACGCCCCTTGCGCCACCCCCCTGGATCCGCGCCTGTCTTCCTTGGTATTCCGTTTACGTCACAGACCTCTTCGTTTTCCAAAAGCACTCATGCCTGACCGTCCAGGCGCCATTGTGTCCGTTTTTTGTGCCTTTCGTTCGGCTTGCCTAATCTCCACTATACTAGATGCTACAGACTTCATATAAATTCCTATAGATAGTTTAAGAGATGCTCTTTATTTTATTGTTCAAGGAAAAACAAAATACAGACGTCAATGTATGCACATCGTTCTGATACGATTGGAGTTCTAGTTAACATTTGTATTTGTCTCATTTCTTGGAATTCTCCGTCTGTAAACAGCCATTAGAAGGATATCGTTTTGATACAGTGGGATAAGAAAAAAGTCTTAAGTTAAGAAAAATTTCTTAGCAAATATCTTTATATTGAATACGCATTTTGATTCAGATTTTTTCTTAAGAAAAAAGATGAGAAAAGTTCATAAATATCATTCTTTAGTAGTTTATAGAATACGGGCCCAGGTGGGTATTTTAGTTATTATAAGTCAACATATTAACCTGACCAAAAAGGAAAATATGATGCCCATTTCATGTCAAATGTATGGATTAAAACATGAATAAGAACACATACAAAGGGGTGCTGATAAAAAGGAAACCCGCAACAGATGCGAGAAACTTTGAATCGATTTTCCTTTTCTTCTTTTTTTTCTGTTTTCTTCGTTCACTCCTTTTAAAAAGATGTTTTAAATATAAACTTCCATTCAATAATACCACACTGTTAGAACGTTGATTAAAATTTTCAATCTTGTTGGTTAAAATTTTAATCAACGAGGATTACCAGGTGAACCACACATTTGTAGGTTAAAACTTTAATCAACGGCCTGTTGATTAAAGTTTAACCTGTGGTCGATTAAAAGTTTTAATCATTTGTTGGTTAATCGTATTTTGCTCAACGTTGGTTAAATTGGTGTTGATTAAACTAAAACATATTGTTGGTTAAATGTTTAACCATTTGTTGGTTAGTTTTATTTTGTTGGTTAAATGTTTAACCATTTGTTGGTTAATCATATTTTGCTCAACATTGGTTAAAATGGTGTTGATTAAACTTAAACAAATTGTTGGTTAAATGTTTAACCATTTGTTGGTTAGATTTATTTGATGAGAAACTCCCCGGAGAAACTCTTTTCATATCTGTAATTGTTGTCTAGCTAGCCTTATAACGAAATAGATCTACTCAGTGATCTACTTTCAGCGGTTTGGTAAGTTCGACCTTCTCAGACCTGGACTAGACTTGACTAAGCCAGGCCCACCGGTAGACTACGCCTACGCCTACATTGGTGCTTATATCTTTTTCTCAAAAAACTGTTCTAGTTTCAGTGTTTGTCATATTGCCCTGTCTGCGAAATATGGACATGCGCGAAGTTGAACACACCGCCATACCGCCGGCGTCGCCTCCTCGCTACCATAGGCGCAGTCAGTAAATCTACCGGTGGGCCTGGCTTAGCCAGGTCTAGTCCAGATCGAGCAGGTCGAACTTGCTCCCAAGCCGTTTAAATTAGAAGAATGAGCACACTGTAGATCTATTTCTTCCCAAGATTAAGCTGGACAACAATCACATATATGAATAATAGTTTCTCACCTTCAAACACGCCGACAAACTCTTTGAAAGTCCCCACTCATTCAGCAACTTGAATGACAATGCCTTCCATTTTTATCGCAAACAATTTCTGTGATAGATTTGTGCGCAGCGAATTTGTTCCAAATCCATATGCGCATGCGCTGTTCGGTCACGCGATTGGTATTTTAATCAACTTTGATCAAACTTTTAACCAACAAAAAGATAAAGTGTCTTGACAGTTAGCACTATCAGTTTGGCGGGAAAGCAGAGAACACTGTTTTTAATCAATGTTGGTTACAAAGTAACCAACAAGAATAAAAACAATAATTTTAATCAACAATATTTTTAACCCACGCAAGATTAAAAGTCATTTTTTAACCAACATTCATTTTATAACCAATGTTGAGCGATTTTTAATCAACATTTTTTTAATCCGTAGTTTTTTAATACATGTTTTAACAGTGCATGTCATAGATCGTGCTTATAAAATGTTGACTCATTGTTGATAGTTCATTTAGTTGTACCAATTAATGTAATTGTTCATAGTTAATAGTTCATCTAATTTTACCAATAAATGTAATTATATAAGTTTGCATATATATATATATATGGTTCTGGTATGTGAATAAACAGTTTATGATACCTTACCTTGATTATTTGTGAAGAAGATATTTTGAAATTGGAAGTAATAAATGAATCTTAAAACAAAGAAAGAAGTATTAATCACTCACTGTTCTATATACAGACTAGATGATATTAAACGTGTCGAAGGCTCGACGAGATCAATTAATTTCTCCTCAGGTCCGACAACTACCCCGTAGAATATCACCTCGTCCCTGTAGTATGTACTGATCAGAAGACCAAGCCGTCTCATGGTCTCTCTTGACATGCCTGGTACATTCTCCTCTGACCGAAGTGAATTGGGCGCTTCAAGCCTGATGCGCGTGAGTTCCTGTCCCGTCAGACGTCGACGAAGACCAGTCTGGATCTGAGATATGTCGTCTTTTCCCGCATCATCGATAGTGATATCGATCTCTCGCACGCCAGGTAAAGAAGAGAATAGACCTTCATAGCTGTGTGACGTCACTCTCTCGGTTACCAGCTTTGTGACGGATGGAAGCTCAGGGGGAGATAAAGGAAAACGGAGCGAGGAGTCTAAAAGTGTGAGATTACGTAGTGTTGAAAATGTCCCGAGGCAGGACCACAGACCACTCGTCACGTCCTTAGATACAGTTGAATCCTCGAACTTCACTTCTCGAATCTGTTTTGACAAGAGTGCGAGGGAGAGAGAAAAAGAAAGAGACAGTGTGAGCAAAGTGAATATGGGTTGACAAAGAGGAAGAGTAAGGGGAAAAGGAGATAACCAAGAGTTGAAGAGGGGTGCCGAAAGAAAGAGACAAGGGGTGAGGTGGGGGGTGAATTGATAGGAAAGTGAATACATGGAACAAGAATAGAAATATATGTGTCTGATGGGGACCTTCTTGTATACAACCTTTCTCTTTCTTAGTTTTATTTCTATTTCATTGATAATGCTTTGCTCCTCGCAAAATTCTGAATTTTGTTTTATAGCTCCATTTAGGAATGTAATGGTCTGATTGCATTTCTCAAGTCGTCCAAGTAATGCTTAGATGGAAACCTATATTACCTGATTTTTCAGCTGCTCTGGAAGATTCTGCATTCCAACAACGGTGTAGACAGTCGGTGACTTGAGAACTATACTTTGTGCAGTTACACATCTTTGAACCAACGACGACACGCTTCCTTCAGTACCCGTGGTCTCTGATGAGCAGTCAAGGAGAATGCGATATCGCTCGCTCTCATCCAAAAAGCTGTTGGCAAGGAGCGCCCTCATTATTCGGATACAGAGGCCGTTATCCGTGCCAGCAGCGAATCGGATGAGATTCTCGTAGTCGCCAATGTGTGTTTCTATTTTGTTCAGTATTCTATCCAACTTGGAAGTCTGCCATGGCCACAATCGTTTCTTCGATTCAGCTGCGAGATGTTTCCCAGCCGAGTGCTCCTGCGCAATTTTGTGATAGAATTCGATGGTAGTGGAAGTGGTCTTGTGGGATCTTGGAAGGCCTTTTAGTAGAACAGTTGTCTTTGATATTATCCCGAGCTCACATGCCGTGTCAGTGATAGCAGGAACCTTTCTGAAATCATGAGGTGTGAAAACGAGCTTTTTAGCATTATCAAGTAGACCAGCAAGAGCAACCTTACCTAGTTTACAAATGACTTCACCTAGTTTTTCCTCTGTTATCCTGTTTTTTGTCTTTGATCGGGCATTTGCATGGTGCATAAGGAATATATTCACGTTGTCCAGTAGTTCTGTTTGGGTAGTAGTATCACTCTTCAGCAGGCCCTCGCTCCACAAGTGACAGACCATGAGACAAAATAGTGGTGTTATAACAAGTTCATTAATCAGTGGTTGCCCATCGAGGTAAACCTTGAGACCTTGTCCGTTAGAGGGATTCGAAGTCGAGGTAAAAAACTTGTCGATATACTCTCTTGAGCTATTATGCGAGAATCCTTCTATCCACATCTTTGTGTACACCCTTGGAAGTTCTCCCTGATTGAAGAAGTTCTCGAGGTGAGGGCGTGTTGTTACAAGGACTCGACACTCTGGATATTCCTTGCACAGCATCACATCGACAATGTTGCTTCCCAAGCCTTTGTTTGCAGTGATACCGGCATACTCATCTAACCCGTCTAGTATGATGTGACAAATGTCCTCATTTTCTCTGATAAATCTATGTAACCCATTTTCGGTTAGGTCAGCAACGTCACTCAGTAGCTGAGATCTAATTGCTTCTGCGATTGATGTCTGCTTGTTTGTGTTTCGTAGCTTAACAACAAAGAGTAGAGGTAAGTTTTCATGGGATGATCCCTGCAGCACTCTGTTAGCCCAGTCGTAAGCCATTTTAGCGACAGCTGTTGTCTTCCCTCGTCCAGCGGGGGCCGAAATGAGGACTCGAATTGGTAGTCTGCCGTTTACTTCCCTTGAAAATATTTCACTAACAGATCCTTGGAGTATTTCCTTTTTGTCTTTTCCATGTGCGTCTTTCTTCAGCACAGTGATAACCGTGTGTATGTCATTGATCTCAGCAAAAGCATTTGGATTCCATGGAGCCATCTGAATTTTGCATAATGAATCGAGGTATTTGTTCGCCAATTTTTCACGACATCGCTTGACAGTCAAAGACTCCGAGATCTTCTTACTGTCGATATCTGGAATTATAGAAACGAAAAGGGAAACAATGTTCTCTAGCACTCCAGTGAACTAATTAAAGTTTGAATTAAATTGCGCACCATTATTATAAATGTAAAGACCAGGCTAAACAAACAAGGCACATTAAAAGTTTGTGTCGAGCCCTAAAGTTCCGTGGTGATTTCCAAAGAAAAGATAAATAATTACAAGTTTCTTAGTGCGGAAGATGTTGATCATCGTAGTAGTACAGTAAGAGTATAAGTTGATCTGCTGTCACACGAAGGAGGAAACGAAGGTTGCGACGTTTCGACCGCTAACTGCTAGTCTTCGTCAGGCAATGTGGACAATCTTTCTTTTTTTTTAAATTGAGGTTTTAATTAAAGGCATTTAGTCAAAACTGACTATTCGCCGCTGCAAGCGCCTTTTATAGCGTAAGCTGCGTTCTGAGGGCGCCGGACCTGCCGCCCTATTGGTCCGTGAAACCGACCAATCAGAAGCCGCGGACGTTGCGATCGGTGGGCGGGATGCGGACGTCGGGGAAAACCGCGTCGGTGCTACTGGCGGGCCAAATGCGGACGTCGGGCGGAGGGCAACGGAAGGGGGCGCATGTCGGCGGATGGTGGGGAGCCATTCCTCCGGGATGTCAATGCCGTTATCTCTATTGATATTATTGGGGTGTAAACGGATTTGGATAGCTTCTTTAACACGCCGTGTGTACCAGTGCTTATCCCGCGCTATGCAGCTTACCTCATCCCAATTGGGAGGGGACTGTGCGCTCAAAGCATGCTCAGCGACTGCCGAACTATCTATGCGACGGTGCTTGACATATCTGCGGTGTTCTAGCATTCTTCCGTTGACGGGTCTACCTGTTTCGCCGATGTAGACCTTGTCGCAAGTCCCGCATGGGATCTTGTAGACAACGCCGTCGAGTCTGCCGGGTAGCGTGGGGTCCTTCGGGTGGACTAGCTGGTTACGAATAGTGGTGTCGGACTTGAAAACGGCGCGTATGCTATGCTTCTCTAGGTGTCGGCGGAGCTGGCGAGAAATAGAATCGACAAATGGAAAAACAACGGTAGACTTGTAATTCACAACTTCCTTATCGGTGGCTTTCTTCTTCTCAGTGACGCGGTTGGGGAAGGAACGCGGGTATCCATTCGAAACAAGAGCGGAAGCGATGTGTTGTTTCTCAGCGGCTGTGCACAGGGGTTTGGAAACAATGCGCGATGCTCTGTCATAAAGACACTTAGCTACCCCGCGCTAGACGGATTGGGGATGATGCGAATCATTAGCCAAATATTGATCGGTGTGTGTGGGCTTCCTATACACTGTGGTAGTGAGACGGCCAGCACTATCCCGGTGGTTTTTTTTTTCCCTTTGGAGAGCCTATGGCAATTTCCTATCTACAACATGATTTTATTTCGTGTACTGCTCCGAACGAGATGCCGTATAGAAGAAAAGGGGAAATTAATGACATTTTAGTGTACGAAAAAAGGGCGAGTTGACAATGACAGGGAATACGTCACAATAGATAGTGATCCCATTTTTTCAAACATTCAAAACTTTCTTATTATTTGTCTTATTTAGTTCACACTTTCGCCATCCTGTTTCTCTCATCTTTTGTCCATTCCTACAAATCGGCTTATTACAAAGCTTGGATTGCCCTATATAATGGGAAACTTTACTATAGCCAAATGTATCCGTTTACCATGTTTTGTCTAATGTATGTGATATTTGTCAAGAGTAACGAAATAGAATAAACTCAGTAATTTCGACACTGTGCTATATGTTCCCATGACATCGTCTCAGCACAGTTTCGAGATCACCTTAAACAGAGGGCAATGATTTTAACATGCCAATCACATACAGCATTCCGGGGGTGAATTCTCGACAAAGGATAATAACATAATATTTTGAACTATACGCGTGTCTGAACGTATCCAATTTTAAATTCATGTGGTCTTACCTTATATTTGTATGTTATCCTTAGATAAAAACAAACAGGCCTATTTAATGACAACAATAACATTTATACCTTAAATAAATACCAAATTAAATGCACGTATTGATGTAATTTGAAGAAGAAAAAGAAAAAACCCTGATAGACCCACCTTGAATACTTGATATCTCCTTGAGATGTGTATCAGCAAGCATAACAAGCTTAGCGTCAATGAGAGCTTGTTTCAGGCTGGGATGCTGGTAGCGAGGCTCCATTGTCTGTCTCCAGTCAAATAGCATATCACGTGTTCCCTCATAAGTTACTCGCCCTTCTATCCTGTTGGTCTCTGCGTATCTATTGATCGCTGCAGCTTTGAGGCCGAGTGCTCGTCCAAGAGACTCCATTTGCTCACCCGTCCCGATGTCTTCAACTAGGCTGACAAGAAGATCATCAGGGAGGCCTCCTTGTGATGCTATTTCTAGTCAAATAAGTTGAAAATACAATAAAGCAGCCCATTCCTTAAAGGATGATTCTTACTTAAGGGGGGGGGGGGGGCATAATCGGGAAATGGCGGATCGTCTATGGTCAAAATGCATACTTTTCTTCCAATGCTCTACCACTGAGCTACCGAGACACGGCCGGAGGGTACAATCATTTCAGGCTTATAGTCACTTGTTTTTACCAAACTATACAAGGAAGGCATCCACCATTCATTCTTGACCGTATATGTACGTATTGATGTAATTTGAAGAAGAAAAAGAAAAAACCCTGATAGACCCACCTTGAATACTTGATATCTCCTTGAGATGTGTATCAGCAAGCATAACAAGCTTAGCGTCAATGAGAGCTTGTTTCAGGCTGGGATGCTGGTAGCGAGGCTCCATTGTCTGTCTCCAGTCAAATAGCATATCACGTGTTCCCTCATAAGTTACTCGCCCTTCTATCCTGTTGGTCTCTGCGTATCTATTGATCGCTGCAGCTTTGAGGCCGAGTGCTCGTCCAAGAGACTCCATTTGCTCACCCGTCCCGATGTCTTCAACTAGGCTGACAAGAAGATCATCAGGGAGGCCTCCTTGTGATGCTATTTCTAGTCAAATAAGTTGAAAATACAATAAAGCAGCCCATTCCTTAAAGGATGATTCTTACTTAAGGGGGGGGGGGGGCATAATCGGGAAATGGCGGATCGTCTATGGTCAAAATGCATACTTTTCTTCCAATGCTCTACCACTGAGCTACCGAGACACGGCCGGAGGGTACAATCATTTCAGGCTTATAGTCACTTGTTTTTACCAAACTATACAAGGAAGGCATCCACCATTCATTCTTGACCGTATATAGCAGGCCTCCTCCAGTTTAAGTGACGGCCAGATAGAAGCGGTGAAATCCATGACCTTTATACCCCTATGCAGCAGTTTTAGTATTAATTGTATTATTAATATTCATAATATTTTTTTAATAAAGCCTTGGTACTCCCGGTCGGGGCGCTACGATTTTTTCGGGCTTTATTCAAAAAGCATTATGATTATTAATAATCTCATCATGGGTGACCGGTGAGTACGATATATATTTTTTTTATGTGAATGATTGCAGCGCGGGTAAAATCTAATTTTTTTCTCTCTCGCTCTCATGTTCCCCACTGTCTGTATCTCTCTCTCTCTCTCTCTATCATTTTCCCACTGTCTATAGATGAGTCTCTCTCTCATTTTCCCACTAGCTGTTTCTCTCTCTCTCTCTCTCTCTCTCTCTCTCTCCTTTTCCCACACTCCCCCTCTCTTTCTCTCTCATTTTCCCCTCTGCCTCTCTCTCACTCAAATTCCCCGCCACTGCTTTCCACTGTATCATTCTCTCTCTCTTTCTCGCTTATTTCAACATTCCACTATTGAGCAACCTTTAATTGAAGAACTACAAACAAATGCAATATGTTGTACATTGTAGGATACATGTACTTACACATTTATTTTTGACTTTTGACTTACAATAATACAATACTTGGGCTATACATATGAGAAGACGCCTTATTTGCCTTATTGCGTTTTGATTGAAAGTGTTTGGACAGGTTTATTTTTCATGCATAAACTATCGATTTGTATGTATGTTTGAAGATATTTCAGTTTTATTTTAAGGCATAATCCGATATTAGTTCTCTTTACCTTTTTGGCGGTTGGCTTCAAAATGTCTACTTCACAACATTGTTTTGCGAGAATAAAAAAAAAAATCTCCATTATAATTATATGAGGTTTAAAAAAGCAGTTGGTTTCAATTTCCTTTGAAATAAATGTTCATGATGATTGGAAGAGTCAGTTATTAATAATTGTTTGCATGATCGGTTGAACAGGGAGTGGGGCGGGGGGAGAGGCCTGACCCCCTTGTGCCCCCTGGCTATGCCTATATGTTTGTAAACTTAATTGCTTTTCACAATGAACTACAGACTTGAAGATGGAATCCCAAATAATATCATGTGATGTGGCCTTGAATAAATAAAGCAACATAGACAAAAGAGAATGACATGTTTCTTTTTCTATCACCATGATCACTCCAATTATTAGGTGGTCTGTCATTTATGACAGACCTCCTTTTAATTTTGTCACAATTTTCTTTATTATTAGGTGGTCTGTCGGTATCGACAGATCACCTATTAGTTTTGTCAAGATTTTTCTTCTTTATTATTAGGTGGTCTGTCGGTATCGACAGATCACCTAGCCTATTAGTTTTGTCAGAATTTTCTTTTATTTTTCTATCCTCTTTTTATTAGGTGATCTGTCGGTATCGACAGAACACCTATTAATTTTGTCAGAATTTTCTTCTTTATTAGGTGGTCTGTCGAATATCGACAGATCACCTATTAGTTTTGTTCGAATTTTCTTCTTTATTTATTTCTTTATTAGGTGGTCTGTCATTTATGACAGACCTCCTTTTAATTTTGTCAAGATTTTTCTTCTTTTTATAACAAATTCTTGTGGCCACCATATCTCAAAATCGGCCAGGTCACTATCATCGAGTTTCATGTCATGTATGAGGTCAATCATGGACATGATCCATTAAGCTTTTGGAGGTCATCAGGTCATCGTGACGTCATCAAGACGCCATTTTGTAAATTTTCAAGATCGATTATATCTTCATAATCGATCATCAAAAATCAACCATATTCACATCACATAAACTTCACATGACGGGTCATCAAGTCATGTCCTCACAGGTCATCTAGAGGTCAGGACGTGCGCGTACGCGCGCGTCAAAATTTAAAAATGCTCAAAATCAAGTAGGATCAAGTCTGCACACGTTTCAGGTCATTTTCAGCATTTCAAAAATGTTCGTGCGTAAGCGTCCGCGCGCGCAAGTCGTAAATAACGTTAAAACGCTGTTTTTTCGATTGATTTGCAATCCTGACACTTTTCTTCATCATTTCCATCAACTTGGAATCAATTTCAATCAATAATAAGGTCGTACGGGCGCGTCAAAGTTCAAAATCCGTGCGCGCATCTATGGCGAAAATAACGTAAAAACGTGCAAAAACATGCCTCTACAAAATTAACTCTAGCTCTTTAAATAGTCCACAAACCTCCCAATTTTTGTTCATCATCAGGTAGGGTATGAATCATAGATTTCATTTCATGTATCATTTGACCCTTATAAACATTATAACATCATCAAAATGGTGCCAGAAGTCATAATTTCCATTTTTCATGTTTTGACGTCATCACATTTATGCAAATTTGGCTCTTGATTCGCAATTATTGGTCAGTTTTCACTCAGATTTTAATATGTTGTAGCTGAGGCAATTTCCTACAAAATCAGTCACCACCATTTCTCATTTTGATGACGTCATCACAGTGAAATTTTCAATTAAAGATGCCATGTCAGAATTTTCCCTATTTGCGTGTTATGTCTATGGAAGATGGTTTTTTTTCGAATCATGAATCTACATGACATTGTTCTCTGAGCTGTATCTCAGTTGTTTTTGGTCTATTTTCTTCTAGATTTTAGTATGTTATAGCTGAGACTATAAGCTTTTACAAATGTTTGTCTCCAATTTTTGATTAGATGTCGGGATCATGCCCAATTTTGAACTACAAAATGGGATTTGAGAATCCCGTTTTTCGCTTACGTGTTATCTCTAAGGGAAATATTTTGGTATATTGGTCAAAGCACTTGCCTCCCATTCCGGTGACCCAGGTTCGATCCCCGGTGGGTCCATTGAAATTTTTTTTTTTTTTGCTTCTTTTTGCCTTTCATTTTACCATCTTGTTCGACTATTTTAACATAAGCAATCACAAACCATGTAATAAACTGCCTTATTTTGCGTGTTATGTCTATTGGAAAGTAGTGTGCAATAGTTTATGTACAACCCTATGGAAAATCTGATTCCCTGACGTGTATTAAAGCTATCCTGCAATATCATTAGTCCTATTTGATATCACAATTACTCAAAATTGGCTCACTCAATTATCTTCAAATTTTCGTCAGTCATCGGTCCTAATAAGGTCAAGTTCCCACATCTTTTTCAAGGTCATCAGGTTATCGTGACGTCATCTAGGCGCCATTTTGTACAAATCAACTTATGGTCGTATCTTCTTCACTAAATGTCATTTCTCTTTCATATTTGGAAGGGCTAAGATCAATGTTATTTCAGTCATGGTCATCACCATTATCATCATCATCATCATCATCACCATCATCATCATTATATCATTATCATGATAATCATCAACATCATTATCATCATCACTGTCATGATATAATGATCATCATCATGATTATCATCAACATCATCACATCTTCCAATGACCGTTTCACACATTTTTGTACATTCCTGTCCTCAAGAAGCATCTCCATGCGTGGCATTCTTGACTTCCTATCTTCAGTTTAGTATTATGATCACCCTGATTACAATCATGATCATACAAATTGTAAGACAGACCACCTAATTCGTCCTCATGACGAATTAAATTCTAGTTTATTTTTATTACAAAATTTTGTGGCCACCAAATCTCAAAATCGGCCAGGTCAATATCATCGAGTTTCATGTCATGTATGAGGTCAATCATGGACATGGTCCATTAAGCTTTTGGAGGTCATCAGGTCATCGTGACGTCATCAAGACGCCATTTTGTAAATTAACAAGATCGATTATATCTTCATAACCGATCATCAAAAATCAATTATATTCACATCACATAAACTTCACTTGACGGGTCATCAAGTCATGTCCTCACAGGTCATCTAGAGGTCAGGACGTGCGCGTACGCGCGCGTCAAAATTTAAAAATGCTCAAAATCACGTAGGATCAAGTCTGCACACGTTTCAGGTCATTTTGAGCATTTCAAAAATGTCCATGCGTAATAGTCCGCGCGCGCGTTTTACGCGCGCGCAAGTCGTAAATAACGTTAAAACGCCGTTTTTTCGATTGATTTGCAATCCTGACACTTTTCTTCATCATATCTATCAACTTGGAATCAATTTCAATCAATAATAAGGTCGTACGGGTGCGTCAAATTTCAAAATCCGTGCGCGCATCTATGGCGAAAATAACGTAAAAACGTGCAAAAACATGCCTCTACAAAATTAACTCTAGCTCTTTAAACAGTCCATAAACCCCCCAAATTTTTTTCATCATCAGGTAGGGTATGAATCATAGATTTTATTTCATGTATCATTTGACCCTTATAAACATTATGACGTCATCAAAATGGCGCCAGAATTCAAAATTTCCATTTTTCATGTTTTGACGTCATAACATTTATGCAAATTTGGCTGTAGATTCGTAATTATTGGTAGTTTTTCACCCAGATTTTAATATGTTGTAGCTGAGGCAATTTCCTACTATATCGGTCACCATGATTTTTCATTTGGATGACGTCATCACAGTGAAAATTTCAATTAAAGATGCCATGTCAGAATTTTCCCTATTTGCGTGTTATGTCTATGGAAGATGATTTGTTTTGGAATCATGAATCTACATGACATTGTTCTCTGAGCTGTATCTCAGTTGTTTTTGGTCCATTTTCTTCCAGATTTTAGTATGTTATAGCTGAGACTATAAGCTTTTACAAGTGTGGTCTCCAAATTTTGATCAGATGTCGGGATCATGCCCAATTTTTCACTACAAAATGTGATTTGAGAATCCCGTTTTCCGTTTACGTGTTATCTCTATGGGAAATGTTTTGGTATATTGGTCAAAGCACTTGCCTCTCACTCCGGTGACCCAGGTTCGATCCCCGGTGGGTCCATTAAATTTTTTTTTTTTTGCTTCTTTTTGCCTTTCATTTTACCATCTTGTTCGACTATTATAACATAAGCAATCACAAACCAAGTAATAAACTGCCTTATTTTGCGTGTTATGTCTATTGGAAAGTACTGTGCAGTGGTTTATGTATAACCCTATGGAAAATCTGATTCCCTGACGTGTATTAAAGCTATCCTGCAATATCATTAGTCCTATTTGATATCACAATTTCTCAAAATTGGCTTAGTCAATTATCTTAAAATTTTCGTTAGTCATCAGTCCTAATAAGGTCAAGTTCCCGCATCTTTTTCAAGGTCATCAGATTATTGTGACGGCATCTAGGCGCCATTTTCTACAAATCAACTTATGGTCGTATCTTCATAACGAAATGTCATTTCTGTTTCATATTTGGCATGGTTAAGGTCAATGTCATTCCAGTCATGATCATCACAATTATCACCATCATCCTCCTCCTCATTATCATCATAACTGTCATGATATAATCATCATCATCATGATTATCATCAACATCATTATCATCATCACTGTCATGATATTCATGATGATGATTATCAACATCAAGGCATTCTTGACTTCCTATCTTCAGTTTAGTATTATGATCACCCTGATTACAATCATGACCATACAAATTGAAAGACAGACCACCTAATTCGTCCTCATGACGAATTAAATTCTAGTTAGGTGGTCTGTCGTTGTCGACAGACCACCTTTTAATTTTGTCAGAATTTTCTTTATTTATTATTATTAGGTGGTCTGTCGGTATCGACAGATCACCTTTTAATTTTGTCAGAATTTTCTTTTTATTTCTTCTCTTTATGACAAATTCTTGTGGCCACCAAATCTCAAAATCGGCCAGGTCAATATCATCGAGTTTCATGTCATGTATGAGGTCAATCATGGACATGGTCCATTAAGCTTTTGGAGGTCATCAGGTCATCGTGACGTCATCAAGACGCCATTTTGTAAATTTACAAGATCGATTATATCTTCATAATCGATCATCAAAAATCAACTATATTCACATCACATAAACTTCACATGACGGGTCATCAAGTCATGTCCTCACAGGTCATCTAGAGGTCAGGACGTGCGCGTACGCGCGCGTCAAAATTTAAAAATGCTCAAAATCACGTAGGATCAAGTCTGCACACGTTTCAGGTCATTTTGAGCATTTCAAAAATGTCCGTGCGTAAGCGTCCGCGCGCGCGTAAAACGCGCGCGCAAGTCTTAAATAACGTTAAAACGCTGTTTTTTCAATTGATTTGCAATCCTGACACTTTTCTTCATCATTTCCATCAACTTGGAATCAATTTCAATCAATAATAAGGTCGTACGGGCGCGTCAAAGTTCAAAATCCGTGCGCGCATCTATGGCGAAAATAACGTAAAAACGTGCAAAAACATGCCTCTACAAAATTAACTCTAGCTCTTTAAATAGTCCACAAACCCCCAATTTTTTTGTCATCATCAGGTAGGGTATGAATCATAGATTTCATTTCATGTATCATTTGATCCTTATAAACATTATAACGTCATCAACATGGCGCCAGAATTCGAAATTTCCATTTTTCATGTTTGCACGTCATCACATTTATGCAAATTAGGCTCTAGATTCGTAATTATTAGTCGTTTTTTCAGCCAGATTTTAATATATTGTAGCTGAAACAATTTCCTACAAAATCAGTCATCACCATCTTTCATTTTGATGACGTCATCACAGTGAAATTTTCAATTAAAGATGCCATGTCAGAATTTTCCCTATTTGCGTGTTATGTCTATGGAAGATGATTTTTTTTCGAATCATGAATCTACATGACATTGTTCTCTGAGCTGTATCTCAGTTTTTTTGGTCTATTTCCTTCCAGATTTTAGTATGTTATAGCTGAGACTATAAGCTTTCATGAGTGTTGTCTCCGATTTTTGATCAGATGTCGGGATCATGCCCAATTTTTCACTACAAAATGGGATTTGAGAATCACGTTTTTCGTTTACGTGTTATCTCTATTGGAAATATTTTGGTATATTGGTCAAAGCACTTGCCTCTTACTCCGGTGACCCAGGTTCGATCCCCGGTGGGGCTATTAAAAAAAAAATAATTTTTTTGCTTCTTTTTGCCTTTCATTTTAACATCTTGTTCGACTATTTTAACATAAGCAATCACAAACCAAGTAATAAAATGCCTTATTTTGCGTGTTATGTCTATTAGAAAGTAGTGTGCAGTAGTTTATGTATAACCCTATGGAAAATCTGATTCCGTGAAGTGTATTAAAGCTATCCTGCAATATCATTAGTCCTATTTGATATCACAATTTCTCAAAATGATAATGATGTTGATGATAATCATGATGATGATCATGATTATCATCAACATCATTATCATCATCACTGTCATGATATTCATGTTGATGATAATCCTCAACATCATTATCATCATCACTGTCATGATATTCATGATGATGCTGATGATTATCATCAACTTCATTATCAGCACTGTCATGATGATATTCATGATGATGATGATTATCAACATCATTATCATCAGCACTGTCATGATGATATAATGATCATCATCATGATTATCATCAACATCATTATCATCATCACTGTCATGATATTCATGTTGATGATTATCCTCAACATCATTATCATCATCACTGTCATGATATTCATGATGATGCTGATGATTATCATCAACTTCATTATCAGCACTGTCATGATGATATTCATGATGATGATGATTATCAACATCATTATCATCAGCACTGTCATGATGATATAATGATCATCATCATGATTATCTTCAACATCATTATCATCATCACTGTCATGATGATATTCATGATGATGATGATGATGATATAATATCATCACCGTCATGATCATCATTGCTATTATTATTGTCATCACCATCATTATATCACCTTCATCATGATAATCATCACCATTATCATGATTGTTATCTTGCACAAAATTAATATCACATCTTCCAATGACCGTTTCACACATTTTCTACATTCCTGTCCTCAAGAAGCATCTCCATGCGTGGCATTCTTGACTTCCTATCTTCAGTTTAGTATTTCCCCATTATTATGATCATCCTGATTACAATCATGATCATACCAATTGAAAGACAGACCACCTAATTCGTCCTCATGACGAATTAAATTCTAGTTTATTATTAGGTGGTCTGTCGTAGTCGACAGACCACCTCTTAATTTCGTCAGAATTTTCTTTATTATTAGGTGGTCTGTCAACGACAGATCACCTTTTAATTTCGTCAGAATTTTCTTTATTCTTTATTCTTTATTTTTATTTTTCCACCACTTTCTTGTGAACACAATTTCTCAAAATCAACTCGATCAATTTTCTTCAAATTTTTGTCAATTATCAGACCATATCAGATCAAGTTCCCCTATCTTTTTCAAGGTCATCAGGTCATCGTGACGTCATCCAGGCGCCATTTTGTGAAATCACATTATCAATCATATCTTCATAACGAGTCATCAAAAATGAACCATATTTGACACACATCAACTTCAGGTCAAGGGTCAACATAAAATGCCATCAAAATCCGCGCACGCATCATGACGCGCACGTACGCGCGCGTCAAAATTTAAAAATGCTCAAAATCACTTTTTAATCAAATTAGAGTATGGTTCAGGACATTTTGAGCATTTCAAAATTTTCCGTCCGTGCGCGTTTGTCCTCGCGTTATGCGCGCACACAGCGCGTAGAGAACGTAAAAACTCCGTTTTTTCGCATGGTTTGTCTTGCTGATACTATTGTTGACAATTTCCAACTATTTACAGTCATTCTCGACCTTCCATAATGCCACACGCGCGCGTCAAATTTTCAATTACGTGGGCGCGTCAATGGGCATTCTAATGTAAAAAGTGGTGAAAACATGCCTATCTAGAATTCGCCATAGCTCGTCAGAATGCACGGATACCCCCAAATTCCTGTACATATTCTGGTAGCCAGTGAGTTGTGGATTTGAATTCATGTAGAATTTTTGCCGATCTCATGTTCTAACGTCATCGTATCTGCCTATGAACTCAAAACTCTCATTTTGAAAAGAATGACGTCATCATTTTTGTGTTCATGTGATAATATTTCAGTAATAGGTAGTCGATTTTCTTCCAAACTTTGATATGTTATAGCTGAGACAATTCTCTACCAGATCAGGACCAGCATTTTTCATTTTGATGAAGGCATCATAGTGAAATTTTCAATTAAAGACGCCATGTCAGAATTTCCCCTATTTGCGTGTTATGTCTATGGAAGATGATTTTTTTTCGACTCATGAATCTACATGACATCGTTCTCTGGGCAGTATCTCAGTTGCTCGATCTTTCTGAATCTTTCCACAATCATCACATCTTGACCAAACATCATGCACACCAAAAAGCAGATTCGTAGCTCAATTAGTTTTTTTTTTTTTTTTTTTTTTTTAAGTGTCGACGTCGTTTTCTTGTCCATCTTTTCCTTAATAGCTCCTCCATCCTGCCATCTACAACGAAAAAAATGGTTCAGATTTGCAGGAAATGTGGGACCATTTTACTTCCAATTCAAAGATTCTTCACATTTTTCCTTATTTTCCTCCCATTGACAAATGAAAAAATGGGAAATTTCATATTAATTCTCCAAAAACCACCAAAACCACTATTTTTTGCTAGGCCCAATACTTAAAAACTAAATCTTGAATCTTTTTGAAATTTGGCACAGCCATAAAATTTTGTACGAAAACTTGACTGTGAAAAGCACAAGGTCATCATGTCATCGTGACGTCATCAAGACGCCATTTTGTAAATTTACAAGATCGATTATATCTTCATAATCGATCTTCAAAAATCAACTATATTCGCAGCACATGAAGTTCACATGACGGGTCATCAAGTCACGTCCTCACAGGTCATCTAAAGGTCAGGACGTGCGCGTACGCGCGCGTCAAAATTTAAAAATGCTCAAAATCACGTAGGATCAAGTCTGCACACGTTTCAGGTCATTTTGAGCATTTCAAAAATTTGCGCGCGTACACGGGTGCGTGCGCGTTTTCCCGTATTCCACCATGACGGAGCCTAAAATCGCCATTTTTTCTTGTGTGCCCTCATAGAACACAAAATTCTGAGCAATTTGATACCTTTTCTATCTTTCTACGACAATTAAGAAGGAAATTATCGTCCGTCAAATTTTGCAGCACGCGCGGGCGTGATCCCTCACTATAGGCCATATATGGGCAAAAACATGCCTATACAAAATTCACTGTAGCTTGTTAGATAGCCCGTTGACAACTCCTCCCCCCCCCCCCCCCCCCCCCCCCCATCATCATCAGTTAGGGTATGAATCATGGATGTCATTTCATGTATCATTTGACCCTTATAAACATTATGACGTCATCAAAATGGCGGCAGAATTCAAAATTTCCATTTTTCATGTTTTGACGTCATCACATTTATACAAATTTGGCTCTAGATTCGTAATTATTGGTCGTTTCTCGCCCAGATTTTAATATGTTGTAGCTGAGGCAATTTCCTGCAAAATCGGTCACCACCATTTTTCATTTTGATGACGTCATTATAGAGAAATTTTCAAATAAAGATGCCATGTCAGAATTTTCCCTATTTGCGTGTTGTATGTCTATGGAAGATGACCTTTTTTAAAAAAATCATGAATCTACATGACATTGTTCTCTGAGCTGTATCTCAGTTGTTTTGGGTCTATTTTCTTCCAGATTTTAGTATGTTATAGCTGAGACTATAAGCTTTTATAAATGTGGTCTCCAATTTTTGATCAAATGCCTTATTTTGCATGTTATGTCTGTTAGAAAGTAGTGTGCAGTAGTTTATGTATAACCTTATGGAAAATCTGAATTCCTGAAGTGTATTAAAGTTATCCTGCAATATCATTAATCCTATTTGATATCACAAATTCTCAAAATTGGCTCACTCAATTATCTTCAAATTTTCGTCAGTCATCGGTCCTAATAAGGTCAAGTTCCCACATCTTTTTCATGGTCATCAGGTTATCGTGACATCATCTAAGCGCCATTTTGTGCAAATCAACTTATGGTTGTATCTTCATAACGAAATGTGATTTCTCTTTCATATTTGGCATGGTTAAGGTCACTGTCATTGCAGTCATGGTCATCACCATTATCCCAATCATTATCATCATTATCACCATCATCATTATGATGTCCTCAAGAAGCATCTCCATTCATGGCATTCTTGACATCCTATCTTCAGTTTAGTATTTCCCCATTATTATGATCATCTTGATTACAATCATGATCGTACAAATTGAAAGACAGACCACCTAATTCGTCCTCATGACGAATTAAATTCTAGTTAGGTGGTCTGTCGTAGTCGACAGACCACCTCTTAATTTCGTCAGAATTTTCTTTATTATTATTTATTTATTTTTATTTTTCCACCACTTTCTTGTGAACACAATTTCTCAAAATCAACTCGATCAATTTTCTTCAAATTTTTGTCAATTATCAGGCCATATCAGATCAAGTTCCCCTATCTTTTTCAAGGTCATCAGGTCATCGTGACGTCATCCAGGCGCCATTTTGTGAAATCACATTATCAATCATATCTTCATAACGAGTCATCAAAAATAAACCATATTTGACACACATGAACTTCAGGTCAAGGGTCAACATAAAATGTCATTAAAATCCGTGCGCGCATCATGACGCGCACGTACGCGCGCGTCAAAATTTTAAAATGCTCCAAATCACTTTTTAATCAAATTAGGGTATGGTTCAGGACATTTTACGCATTTTAAAATTTCCTGTCCGTGCGCGTCCGCGCGCGCGTTATGCGCGCGCACAGCGCGTAGAGAACGTAAAAACGCCAGTTTTTCGCATGTTTCATCTTCCTGATACTATTCTTGACAATTTCCAACTATTTACAGTCATTTTCGACCTTCCATAATGTCGTACGCGCGCATCAAACTTTCAAATTCTTGCGCACGTCAATGGGCACTCTAATGTAAAAAGTGGTAAAAACATGCCCATCTAGAATTCGCCATAGCTCCTCAGAAGGGGCGGAAACCCCCAATTTCTTTACATATTCTGAAAGCCTGTGAGTTGTAGATATGAATTCATGTAGAATTTTTGCCGATCTCATGTTCTAACGTCATCATATTTGCATATGAACTCAAAAAAGTGATTTTGAAAAAATTATGTCATCATTTTTGTATTCTTTTGATAATATTTCAGTAATAGGTGATCGATTTTCTTCCAAATTTTGATATGTTATAGCTGAGACAATTCTCTACCAGATCAGTCACCACCATTTTTCATTTTGATGACGTCATCACACTGAAATTTTCAATGCAAGATGCCATGTCAGAATTTTCCCTATTTGCGTGTTATGTCTATGGAAGATGATTTTTTTTCGAATCATGAATCTACATGACATCGTTCTCTGAGCAGTATCTCAGTTATTTTTGGTCTATTTCCTTCCAGATTTTAATATGTTGTAGCTGAGACTATAAGCTTTTACAAGTGTGGTCTCCAATTTTTGATCAGATGTCGGGATCATGCCCAATTTTTCAGTACAAAATGTGATTTGAGAATCCCGTTTTCGTTTACGTGTTATCTCTATGGGAAATATTTTGGTCTATTGGTCAAAGCACTTGCCTCCCATTCCGGTGACCCAGGTTCGATCCCCGGTGGGTCCATAACAATTTTTTTTTTTGCTTCTTTTTGCCTGTCATTTTACCATCATCTTCGACTAGTATAACATAAAAAATCACAAATCATGTAATAAAATGCCTTATTTTGCATGTTATGTCTATTAGAAAGTAGTGTGCAGTAGTTTGTGTCCAACCTATGGACATTTTGATTCCCTGTCGTGTATTAGAGCTATGGGGTTTATCTCCCAAGTATCCTCCAATATCAAATAGTGCTATTTGATATCAAAATTTCTCAAAATTGCCTTTGTCAATTATCTTAACATTTTTGTTAGTCATCAGTCGTAATAAGGTGAAGTTCCCGCATCTTTTTTAAGGTCATCAGATTATTGCGACGTCATCTAGACGCAATTTTCTACAAGTCAACTTATGGCCGTATCTTCATAACCAAATGTCATTTCTGTTTCATATTTGGTATGGTTAAGGTCAGTGTCATTCCAGTCGTGGTCATCACCATTATGATCATCATCATGGTCATCACCATTATCATCATCATCCTCATCATCATCATCACTGTCATCACCATTATTATGATCATACTACGGTTAAAGTTGAATAGAGAGAATTTGAAAATAGGTGGACATGTAACATGTCGTTATCATCATCGTGATTATTATCAATATTATTGTCATCAACGTTATCATCGTCATCATAATCATTATCACCATTATCAACATCATTTTGTCAATCATCAATGTCATCTTTACTATCATCCTTACGGTCATCGTCATCATCCCTATCACAATCATAACCATCATTATTATCGCCAATACAATTTTTGTTGTCATTAAACAGTACTGTTCATATGTTATTGTCTATGCCTGTTCATACATATTCACTCTTTCCTTTTATCTCTATTTTGTTTTTTGCTGTCCTGTCTCTCCGTATCATCTCTGATTCTGTATCATTCCGTATCATCTCTGATTATTACCATGAGCTTTTCCATATCTTATGCTATATACTAAAGGACTTAATGAAATAATGTCCACAGGTTTTAATGTAACAGAAACAAAACAAAAAGCAAACTTTATTTTCATGTATAAACTTCAAAGAACAGATGACATAATTAGTAATCAGTGATACTAAATGAAGTAATAGGTATCGAGAATTGTTGAATAAAGAACCGTTCATGGTACATGAACATGATTCAAATAAATCCATTCAAATAAATCAATATCAAGAGAATAACATATTAATCTAGAAAACTTTTTATCTTTTGAAGCATTTGAAAAAGAAATAAGAAGAATGTAGGTTGATTTCTGTAATTTGACAAAGTTAAGGAAGTTTCATAAACAATTATATATTTTTTTTTAATTTGTAAACAAATTTTTAGGCTTTTACTCCCAGTGTTAAAGATCGTATGCTATTGTTACTAACAATTGTCTACGGCGGACTGTTGAATATTAATGAGTCAGAAAGAAGAGGGTCTTGGGTATTTGATTCCAGTTCATCGTGACTTGGCCGTGAACCAGAATAGCCTGGTGGTTAAGTCGCTGCCCGACAAGCAGTAGATGACAGGTTCGAATCCCGCTGGTTCCAATTTTTTCTGACTTGTGATTTTCATTACAGATCGAGCATACGATCTTTAACACTGGGAGTAAAAGCCTAAACATTTGTTTACAAATTAAAAAATAAAAATCCTCCCACTAAGCTTTTTCATTTACTAATAATAATCTAATAGATAATCAATAATTCAATATCAATAAATCAATCAATTTCTTTTGAACATGGTACTGAAAAGGTAAAATTTAATGTATTTTAATCAATGGCTGTCCCTCTGTGTTTTTAATGACATAATCTTGTGATGTACATTTTCATTTTCCAATAATTTTAATTTTGTAATAAAGATGAATCAGAGTAAGTCGTTAATTTATGTATATCTTCTATCATTTCAGGAGGCCAAGCCATAGGTGTGGCTTAAGATTAACTTCACTACATATCAATATCAATTTCTGAAAACAGTGTTACCATTTTACTGTAATATGGCACCATATGGTTTCTCTTCAATATGTGTGCCGTAGGTGTACATGTAGGTTTTAATTTTAATTTAACATTAATATTAATATTAATATTTTCTACAAATAACTCAGAAACAAAATCTTAAACATGACCCCAATGAATGATTGACAACTGAATACATGTACTTGCCAAGTCTACATATTACTGCTTTTCATAGCATTTAATCACCTACCAATTTGAAACAGTTTTCCAGTAGAAAATTTGTATCATTCAGTGAACCATAGGTTTATTTTCATACCATTTTATTTGAACAATCACTGTATAAACTGTAACTCAATACTTATTATACTTTGAAGGATTCTCTTTTTCATTTCACTTATGAAGTTTACATTTCAAATATCAAGAATCTATAACCTATTTTACAAACTATTTACAGATAACTTTATACAATGGAATATCAATCACCTTTCAAACGCAATGATTTAATTAATGTGCACCATGATAAACACTATTAGCTTCCTGATATTAAACATTCTTTAAAGTGCAAGGAACATTTTTCAGAGGATTGTCCAGCCAAAAATTTGCAGTAAAGGTATGAAAAATAACAAGTGAGCACTACAGCAGTCTGTATGGATTTGGCTAAAGTGCTCTAAAATATGAAATTTGACTATTCAAAAAATAAAAAATGTTCTTGCTCAGTTGCTATGCTCCGTCACATGTAATGAAGAGTATAAACTAATGAAGAGCCTTAAGACATACGTAACCAAGCTAACCAAGTAAAAATATTGCTTATTACAATTCTGTGTTTGTACAACATTAAGCAAAGCTGAAAAACTTTAAAGCATTCTTTAAGCAAATCTTAAAGAATTACAAGTATTATAACTATTAACCAACATACATGTAGTTTCAAAATTGTCAAATAACTTTGATATTACTACCAGGATATAAGAAGACTATTAATGCAGGAAAAAAAACATAACATAAATCAAATAAACATATCAGAGCTGTGCAAAAAAAAAAAAAAAATCTGCAAGACCTTTTGCTTTACCAGTACAAAAACAAAATGATTGTAAATCAGTTAATTCAGTATGCGTATGTAGAAAATAAGTACAAAGTGCTACAGAACAGCACTATGAACACAGTGACAAAGAGAGTGGACAATTTATGCAGCTCCTCATGGTACCCTCCACAATAGCTCTAGTAAACAAAACAACATCCCTTTACTGATATTATGTGACACCTGTTCTACATATTTTTACAGGATAGCAATGAGTGGATGTTCTTTTGTTAACCAGTGCAATTGTGAAGGGTACAATGAGGAGCAGCATGAATTGTCCGCTTCTTTGTTCGTCATGTTCATAGTGCAGGGAGTATTCACTTGGACAAAGAGTTCAACAATACATTGTTCGCATTAAAAGATCTACATGAAGGCAGTGAGATAAGTCTTCACCAAGACAATTTCAGGTCTGTATGCAGTTAACTATAAAAAGAACAAATAGTATCACAGTCTTCTTCTAGGAGGGGCGGGGGTAAAATATACTGCTATACACACACATGACCACACATATTCCAAATCCCTAAACCGTTAATCCTCCCAAACATATTCCCTACAAAAAACTACAAAAGTGAAGAACGAGATAGCCCTTTAACTGAGTTTTAGCCTATATGACACCTTAAACATATCATGCACTTTAACTACCATAAATGGGCATTAAATCCATGACGTTGCACCATCCTGATCTACATTGATGTTTGATGAGAATGGGTACAATCTTGGTGGTGAATAATATCAAGCTGAGGTTAAGGTAAATCCTGTAGTTCTTGGAGCTGCTGCTTGACTTGGGACAGGCAGCCCTAGGTTGAGTGCTTTGTTCCTGACAACCTTCTCCAGTTGCAGACACTGCCAGGTCATCTTATGCATGTCTCTACCTGTGATTTATGTCATTTTTTGTGTGAGGCTAGGAATTTTGGTGAACTGTATTAAGTACAGTGCAGTGCCAAGCCAATGCCTTTACTTTACCCTGCAGCCTCCAAAACTGGAGTCTACAAGATAGGATATGCACACTGGAACATGTTGAAGAAAGTACAATCTCCATTCAAGGCATGACTGGTCACAGGGTGAATGAAGTTACCCTCTATGTCTGAAGTAGTCGTTTTGGACTCTCAATACCCTGTTGTCTTCTAAATAGCAATGTTGCATCATGCAATTAGCTCACAACTTTGTAGTGACTTGTTATCTGTTGCTCGCCAGTCTTGGTGGTGAATATATCGAGCTCAGGTTAAGGTAAATGCTGTAGTTCTTGGAGCTGCTGCTTGACTTGGGACAGGCAGCTCTAGGTTGAGTGCTTTGTTCCTGACAACCTTCTTCTCCAGTTGCAGACACTGCCAGGACATCTTATGCATGTCTCTACCTCTGATTTATGTTTTTTTTTGTGAGGCTAGGAATTTTGGTGAACTGTATTAAAGTACAGTGCAGTGCCAAGCCAATGCCCTTACTATACCCTGCAGCCTCCAAAACTGGAGTCTACAAGATAGGATATGCACACTGGAACATGTTGAAGAAAGTACAATCTCCATTCAAGGCATGACTGGTCACAGGGTGAATGAAGTTACCCTCTATGTCTGAAGTAGTCGTTTTGGACTCTCAATACCCTGTTGTCTTCTAAATAGCAATGTTGCATCATGCAATTAGCTCACAACTTTGTAGTGACTTGTTATCTGTTGCTCGCCAGTCTTGGTGGTGAATATATCGAGCTCAGGTTAAGGTAAATCCTGTAGTTCTTGGAGCTGCTGCTTAACTTGGGACAGGCAGCTCTAGGTTGAGTGCTTTGTTGCTGACAACCTTCTTCTCCAGTTGCAGACACTGCCAGGACATTTTATGCATGTCTCTACCTGTGATTTATGTCATTTTTTGTGAGGCTAGGAATTTTGGTGAACTGTATTAAAGTACAGTGCAGTGCCAAGCCAATGCCCTTACTTTACCCTGCAGCCTCCAAGAGTGGAGTCTACAAGATAGGATATGCACACTGGAACATGTTGAAGAAAGTACAATCTCCATTCAAGGCATGACTGGTCACAGGGTGAATGAAGTTACCCTCTATGTCTGAAGTAGTCGGTTCGGACTCTCTATATCCTGTTGTCTTCTAAATAGCAATGTTGCATCATGCAATTAGCTCGTAACTTTGTAGTGACTTGTTATCTGTTGCTCGCCAGTCTTGGTGAATATATCAAGCTCAGGTTAAGGTAAATCCTGTAGTTCTTGGAGCTGCTGCTTGACTTGGGACAGGCAGCTCTAGGTTGAGTGCTTTGTTTCTGACAACCTTCTTCTCCAGTTGCAGACACTGCCAGGACATCTTATGCATGTCTCTACCTGTGATTGTGAGGCTAGGAATTTTGGTGAACTGTATTAAGTACAGTGCAGTGCCAAGCCAATGCCCTTACTATACCCTGCAGCCTCCAAGACTGGAGTCTACAAGATAGGATATGCACACTGGAACATGTTGAAGAAAGTACAATCTCCATTTAAGGCATGACTGGTCACAGGGTGAAAGAAGTTACCCTCTACAGTGTATGTCTGAAGTAGTTGTTTTGGACTCTCTATACCCTGTTGTCTTCTAAATAGCAATGTTGCATCATGCAATTAGCTCACAACTTTGTAGTGACTTGTTATCTGTTGCTCGCCAGTGTGTATGTAGCTCATAAAGGCAACTTTCATACAGAGTCCATGTGATTTCTTTGTAAGGCCAAAGAATTTAAAGCAGATTCTCAGTATCTGACTCCTGAAATCTCTACATCCAACTTTTTTTCTTCTGCAGGAACTTGTATAACTATTTCTACTTTTCTTCAGGGTGAGTATATGATAAGATCTGCTTATGTGCTGTGGTGCTGGCTATGTTTGGCAGGAAGACCACTATGTGTCTGTCTTCATCTGACACAACATTTCAGTTCTTGAAGTGTGGAATTGTATCCCGCTGCTTGGCGTTCTCCAAGTAACATAGCTGTATCGAGTGCTATTCGATGACTTGAAGGCAATGCCTGTATGAGTTTCCTTGTTCTTATCATTTGGTTGTTGTCTTGCTTGTATGAACTCCCCAAGTACTGTATGTCTCTGATCGTACCTTCCAGTTTGCAGGGTATACTTCCAGAGTTGAATATGTACATCATTGTTCAGTCACTGTATGTGCTCACTGTATAACTTCCAAGTGCATGCTTATTCCATATTCTGAGATTGGCTGGAGCAGGTAGTGTATCCTATATTGCATTTAAGTATAATCTTTGCTGAGTTGGTTAACGAACGGTTATCTTTCATATACCTGTGTTTTCTTATATTTTTTTGGTCATGCATGTGTACAGCAATATATTTGACCCCCCCCCCCCCCCCCCCCCCGTTCTTAAACAGTCAGGATGCAATGTACCAAATTCCAATGATACATACATCTTGCTAAAGGGAGCCAGTAAATGGCATATGCTAATCAGAGTTAGCCCCATAAATTTATTACATTAATAGTCAGTTTCCATTGTACATTGGAAATAATATCAATACAACAAGGTCCTTGGGACCATCAAAATTACCTTGATATCGCAGGAATGTTGATACATGTATATGAGATTAAACAAACAATCATATAATGTTGACTGGCCTTGACGGGGACATTGAAAATGTTTCCCGCAACAGAATCATATTGCCCCGAGTCGAAGACGAGGGCAATATGGTTGTTTTAAGAGCAACATTTTCGATATTACCCGAAAGTAGAGCCAGTCAATATTATTATTATTACCTATATCATATACATGTATATGCCTATCTTGCAGCAATGACGGACACGTCTATTTGCCTGTCAGTCTCTCTGATTTCAGATTATTCATGCAGCTTTGTAATCTGCACCAAGCAATTGTGACGTAAATTGTTACTGCGCCTATCCATTGTTTATTAAAGCCTACACTTTAACGCGTAAATAATCCTGTGCGCATGCACTTTAATAACAGTGCACTGACAAGAAATACTCGGGTCAATGTTGACCGCACTTTTTGCACACAAAGTGAATGGTGAAATTCGGAAGAGGGAAAATATCAGGGAATGATGACAGTCAGAACTAGGTCATTTGCGGACCGCGCAAAATATGATTATTAATTGCCAGGTAAAAACACCCAATATAGGTAATAATAGAATATGAAGGCCTGAGACGAGGAATATTACCTTGTTATATCAGGAATATTGTTATATCAGACCTCTTTATAGTGAGTATGCAGTGTCTCATATATCTTTTGTAAATAACACATGTATATTTACAAACAGTAATAACAACAATAACGACAATGATAATAACGAATATAAAGTGAACTTGAAATGAATAACAATTTTGGTAATCATGAAATTGTCTTCAGGTTGTTAAGGTCCTTCCCCATTATACACCTATGTATACAATTACATGTGCTTTTGGCTTGACAAATCTTTGGTTCCATTGTGAATGCATTATGTGGGTCATCTGACAAAAAAGTCATTAATACCACTATTGTTTTCATTCGGCATTCCACATACAAAAGAAAATCAACAAGAGTACACAAAGAGAAAATGAATAGAGGATGCTGACCAAACATGTACAGGTTATCTGGGAAATGAAAAAGTAAAACTAATTACAGTAGTCCACAGGCTATCTGCCGTGACCTGGACATGTACACCAACATTCAATATCATTAAGTTATATAACATCATATATGGTCTATAATACACTATACTGGAGTATTTCAATGACATATACTAAATCATCCCAAGTGCAGTTTTGTTTCACTGAGGCTAAAGGCCAAGGTGAAAGAGATTTGCACAGGGGATAATTTCGTATTTGAAGTTCCTATAGTCCAATAATGGTGCATCAAAAGAGCATGCACTATTAATTGTTATTGTAGGCCTAAATAGACCTTTAATCTAAGAAATCACAGAGCGTATTATACATACATCGCTATTCATTTCAAGCTATGGTCAATAAGGTTCATATGAACAATGTGTTTGTACAAATCTCACTGTTCGTAAGACTTGTGGTGTTTGTGGAGATTAAACGTACAAAACCCCCTCTTGGTAAGGTGGCCGTACGAACGTCGTAAGAACATTGTAACAACCACAGAAGATTTTGTAGGCTCCAAAGACAATTCTAGAAGCCTTATATTCTTACGCTAATCGTGAGAATGCCGTAAGTTGTCCACAGAGGGCTCTTGCGGTGTTCATAAGAAAGCCTTACGAACGGAGATTTGTACGTCGCTCTTATGAACGATTCTTGGCATTTGTAAGGCGTTCGTAAGGTGCTCGTATGACGTAAGTACGGAATTTGTGCAAATTTCGAGTTTTAGGGGATATAAAGCCAAACGCACTAAGTTCAAATCCTCAAACCTTTCAACAGTGACAGAATTTTTGACAGTACACGGCAGCGCCTTTTTGCAACCCAACAAAATATATACCAAAATTTGTAAGATCTCCTTACGAATGACTTGACAATGCCATGAGTTGCACGTACGAAGATCTTGCGACAACAAAATTTGTAACATGGCCGTAGGTCTGATGAAAGAATAACTCAAGGCATTCTTACGGAAAACATACAAAGTCTAGGGCCCTTGTATAACCAAAAAATCACATCGTTTCTCATGAAGGTCCTAAATTGTTCTTGCGAATTAAACGGCGTTCATACGAACTTCGTAAGAAGGCCGTAAGAAGGCTGTAAGAATCTATGCCCATTTACTCTGGAAGTCGTACGAACAGTGAGATTCGTATGAACGCATCGATCGTACAAACCTTTGTGACCGTAGCTTAACAATGTTCTTACGACGTTTAAAAAAATCTTGGACAAGACCATCGACCAGACTGCGAACTTACGGTCCACAAATGCTGGTTTCGTACAGCCTTCTAGAGAAGATCTTACGAAATGGTCTAAAAATCGTTTGTACGGTGTTCGTAGCAGTTCTTAAAGGCCAAGTCCACCCTAACAAAAAGTTGATTTGAATAAAATACAGAAAAATCCAACAAGCATAACACTGAAAATTTCATCAAAATAGGATGTAAAATAAGAAATTATGGTATTTTAAAGTTTCGCTTAATTTCACAAAACAGTTATATGCACATCCTGGTCAGTATGGATCACCCACTCACTATTTCTTTTGTATTTTATTATGTGAAATATAAAATATTTTAATTTCTGCAGATTTTACCATTAGGAACCTCTCATTGAATTGTGTATAGGTTGCAACAAGGGCAATTACACATGTTCAGCGAGGAATCAAACCTTGTTTCACATTATAACAAGGAAAAATTAAAATATTTTGTATTTCATGTAATAAAATACAAAAGAAACTGTGAGTGGGTGACGTCACTGGTTCCCTTATTTGCATACTGAGCAAGATGTGCATACAACTGTTTTGCGAAATTAAGCGAAACTTTAAAATACCATATCTTTCTTATTTTACATCCTATTTTGATGAAATTTTCAGTGTTATGCTTGTTGGATTTTTCTCTATTTATTCAAATCAACTTTTTGTTACGGTGGACTTGGTCTTTAATGGTACTTGTGACCGAGGATTAACATGGTATTCGCTGTACATACATGTAAATCAATAGTGCATTATAACAAGATTTATGCAAGTAACATGATAAAAATTTAACCAATAACTGCATGTATTATTCATACACTACATGTATTTAGTATTATGTAGTGCATACTTTGAATTTCAATATACCGCAATATGTCCATCTATAGCTTTAGAATTTCTCAAGTGCATTATATGTCACAGAGCCCGTAAAGAAATTCTATATCTATGGATGCACATTTTATGGTATATTTGACAGCAATGAGCATGTACTATGTGTTATATAACATGGGGAACTCATCAAATTATTTACATTGCAAGCTACATCACAACTCATGAACTGCAAATTCTGACTTCTGACTTCGAAAACTAACAACTCATCACCTGAACCAGAAGCCTATGTCCATTAACTCCATTAGCATCTGCTGACATGACAATGTCAGGAACATGGACGTGTTGACGATCCGCCTTCCAGCACCAGGACAGGAACAACATGTCGCATTAAACACTGCCAAAAGGAGTCGACAATTCGTTGTGACATATTTTACCCAATGCCTTAGATTTCGTAAACTTACATGTATGAGCAGACCTTGTGGTATGTCAGGTGAAGAAATCATCTGAAGAAGTCATCTGAGAAGTTAGAAACAGTAAAAAAAAAGTACTATATGTATTGTCTTACAATTGTGCATAATGAAAATATAAGCAAAAAGTAAAATGTCCATTGCATATCCATTGACATGAATGATCAATCCTTGATCTCACTTGGCATGATAACTATCCCTTGATCTCACTTGCCATATCTATTCTTTGATCTCACTTGCCATGATATCTATTCCTTGATCTCACTTGCCATGATATCTATTCCTTGATCTCACTTGCCATGATATCTATTTCTTGATCTCACTTGCCATGATTTCTATTCCTTGATCTTACTTGCCATATCTATTCCTTGATCTTATTTGCCATGATATCTATTCCTTGATCTCAATTGCCATGATATGTATTTTTTGATCTCACTTGCCATATATCTATTCCTTGATCTTACTTGCCATATCTATTCCTTGATCTTACTTGCCATGATATCTATTCCTTGATCTTAATATTTGCCATATCTGTTGCTTGATCCCACTTGCCATAGCTATTCCTTGATCTTACTTGCCATGATATCTATTCCTTGATCTCACTTGCCATGATATCTATTCCTTGATCTAATACTTGCCATGATATTTATTCCTTCATCTCGCTTGCCACGATATCTAGTTCATTATTCAATATATTTATTTGCCGGGGTTTTAACTCAATGATTTACATGACTGGAAATGTCACTGGTCTTTTTTCTTCCTATCTCTTTAAGTTTTCCTCCTTTTTTTTAACTGTTGTGTTTTTCTCTGTGTATACTATTATTTCTTCCTTTGTCTTAATTCCTTTCCCCCTTTTTCACCTTTTCTATCCACTCCCTTCTCTCTCCTTTGTCTTTTTTTTTGAGGGTCCTTTTCTTTTTATATCTCATGACAAAGAACTGTTTTTAGAATTTATTTGTGATTAGTAAAATTTTGCATATATTCTTTGAATTTACTCTGAATTTGCTCTGAATTAAATATTTTCAGCCCTTGGGCTCCATGTTCCAAGTTTTTATGTTGATAAACCAGTTCATTTCAATCCATTTCAATTCTCTGTGTTAATATAAACCTGGGAAGAATTATGAAGTTATTAAATAAACATGTTCTTCAACAATGAAATTATCACAAAATCTACTGTTATATCTATCCGATCTTACAATTATTAAAACATAATCTTAACAGCTTCATGATAACTGTAGTATGTAGGGATAACTTCCGTTTCCAATGAATCTAATCCCTTGCTGTAAACATGATCTATCAATGTTCCATTCTCGGTTGTAGCATTCACAACATGCTGTCTGTAACCTTTCGTACACATTAGCTGGTGTATCTGTGAAGAACCTTTAAGTAAGTCCTCATTGAAATCACCCATTACAATGCATCTGCCACTTCTTTTATTTAATTCATTCAGTAAATTGTCTAGACATTCACAAAATGATTTGCTATTGTAGGATGGAGGTCGATATATAACTGAAACAACAACAGAAACAGGATTGCTAACAAGAATTGAAATAAACTCCAAATTGTCAACAGATATGTTTAATCTACTTGAATGTGTGTCCTTGATGTATATTGCAACACCTCCATGCGATCGTTCTTTAAACTCGCTTCCAGCACCAGAATTACAGTATGAAAGATGTCGTGGCTGATGGTAAAATCTAAAGTTATCCATAAGAACATCACAGATATCATTATCATTAATCCATGTTTCTGTCAAGCAAATAAAATCTGCATTCACAAATTGACACTGGGATTGAAGATCTATAAAATGCTCTCTTAATCCTTGCACATTTTGTAAAATCAAAGAGAAGCTATAACCATCAATGTCTTCAGCAGTAATATTCTCAATAAATGCATTCATAATATCCATGTTTTGTTTGATTTCAGGATTACAATGTATACGTTTTGGATCAAAATTTTCTATAACAAGTCCAGATAATGAAGAAACACGACTAAGCCCAACATATGCCTGTCCAGATTCAAATATACCTTTTAATGATATCACAGCTTTGTCTAATGTCAAACCTTGTACTTTATGAATTGTGCATGCATAAGCAAGTTTGAGTGGAAATTGTTGCCTCAAATATTTCTTACCCAGGAATTCTTCAGATTTTTCAATTGAATGAATACCAACATCACCTTTGTCAAAATCAACTTTGATACAAACTGGTTTAGACTTTGTCTGATCCATTATTATTTCAGTTACATTTCCAAAACTCCCATTTGTCAGGCCTTTGCCAACATCAATGTTCTTGAGCAACATGACTCTTGCATTCACTGCAATCCACAGATAACTAGGCAACTGGCTTCTACACTGAGTACAAGGTTTTTCACGAATTTTATTCTCTTTCTTAGCATCTTTCTCAGTGTCTTCTGCTTTTATACATATCACATTAGCACATTTTTTATGCAATGATTTCTTGTTCCATTCATCTACTTCTTTGTTACATGCATAAATATGGACAGCATCTTCACAGACTTCACCAGTTTCAGAAGCCTTTAGCATCTCTAGGTCATCATCGCAGAGAATATCATCACGTTCTTTTATGCGTAATCTATTCAGGAGAAGGGCAAATTCAGTGTCATCTTTTTGTCTCATTATATCCTCAAGTTCTATTTTCTTGAAATTATCATTCCACAATGCACCTTCAAGTGTGTCTTTATATAAAGGAATTCCAAAAACAGGAGGTAACTGATACATGTCTCCCACGGCAATAACTGATACACAAGCAAAAGCAGTCTGATCACGTGATTGCTTTATTTGTCGTAGGCGGCTGTGGATGTAACACATTAACTTCTGATCTACCATTGACACTTCATCTATGATTAGAATTTGCAACTGAGCTAGCTTATTGCGGAGGACACTTATTTTCTCTTCACTGAGCGGCTTATAGGGCATTTGAGCTTTAATTGGAATGGAAAGAGCACTGTGTATAGTATAACCATTGATATTGTATGCAGCTACTCCAGTAGGAGCCATTTTCAACACCGAGACATCATCAGGATGATCCAACATTCGGGCTAGTATGCGTGTTGCTTCATAGTAAAGACATTTAACTAAATGACTCTTTCCTGTGCCAGCACCACCAGTAATGAAAATATGAAAGGGTTCAACCAGTTTTCCATTTACTCTATCTAAACACCATTGTCGTATTTTGTAAAAGACAATCCTTTGTTTCTCGTTCAAAGACCTCATCATACAATGTCTATCTTGTTTGGAAATTTTCACAGATCGAAATTCTATGCTGTAATTATCTTTTTTGGGCTTGTCCTTTAAATCAGGAATAGCAAGATCTTCATCACAATCTTCTACATCTACATTTTCTCTGGGATGTTCAAGTCGTTCTACTTCACTCTCTGGACATAAAAGGCCCCATGCATCTTCCTGTGCACCAAATTGCTCTAAATGCTCTTGTGCCTTATCAATTGAATCAGCATTTATTTCAAATTTCTTTCGGTTGGTGCACACAAGTGAGCTGACTTTCTCCAATTCACATCCACATAATTTCACAAAACCTGTTTCATAGAACTTTTGATATGTCTTGAATCCTGGAGGCTTTAATTGCTCATCTTGGACATGTGGCAGAAAAAGTTGTAATATGCTCAAATAATAGTTTTCGGGTGATACAATGGGCGAGAATCGGGGATACCTTACGACTGCATCTTTACTACGTGTCCGTTTCTGAATATATCCCAAATCATTATCCAATTTGAAGACATTTTTACTCCTTGTACTTGTCATTTGGGATGGAGTTAAAATTCTATACTGAGAACAAAACATTGCAAGACACATGTTACTGAATTCTGGGTTTCTAGGTCGAGCTTTGTATCTGTCGAGTTTACTAGGCATCCAAATATTCTCATCATCATCATCCCCATCTGGTCTGTTTTTTATCATACTTAATGGTAAACTCATTCTAACAGGGTCAGGTCCAACAGGAATAAATTCCACTTTCCTAGAACACTCTTTCAGTCTGAGACTGCAAACACGATAGACACTCTCTTGAGCAGACACTTCACGATTCTGCATGTACGCCTGTCCAAGTGTTTTCATGCTTTCCTTGGCATCTTTATTTCCTTCTTTCATCTCAGATACTGTATGACTCAAAAGCATTCCCATTTCTCGTTCAGCCTTTGACATATACGACACAATGTACACTACACATGCGTATGCGTTTGTTACATACTGCAAATCCATATTAGCATTCCAGGCTCGAAGTAAACTTGGATTAAACTGATTTACCCACACATCTTGTGGTTCTCTTTTAATGATAATACTTTCCTGTGTGGCAATTTCATTATGTGCATTCTCGAACTGATTTTGGGTAATGCCAAGTTTTTCAAAAAGATGCCTTGCACTGTCGTATTCAGTTCCATTAGATAATGCATCTTTGACAGAATTCAACACATCCTTTGCATTGTTTTTAGCGTTTTCAGAAGCTTCTGCTTGGCTGTCATCCTTTACTTCACGTTTAATTTTTCTGCTATCCTTAGCTTTATTCTCTTCAACAGGTTTTACGGTAAATGTTTTTTCAGAGGGTGGTCTTGGGAAATTAAATCTACAAGCTGTTCCTTTTTTTTTGCAAGATTTAGAATGTTTCTTACTATGTTGTTGTACTGAGCTGATTATTTCGTATAGTTCGGGATCTTCTTCTTCATGAGGTTTTCGGCAGGAAATGTACTTATCTACGAATTGTACAACATCATCATCGTTATCGATTCCCAACTGTGGAGCGTGTTCAACCCAGAATAAAGCGTGCGTGTGAACAGATCCCCTCATTTGAAATTCTTGACGAAAGGCATAGTCTACTATGTTGCCTATTGGTGCAGCTGGAGACAAGATAACTTTATTCAGAAAAGTATGAAATCTCTTGTCATACATTCTTGCTATTGTTACTGGATTCGATCTTATGAGATTACATTTTTCTGCCCAATCTAATTCACTTGATTTCCTATTGTCTCCCTTTTGTCTTAGCAAAGTATTCATTATTTCTGGCCATCTCATATCTGCACATGAAAATGATGCAAACCATGTTGGCTTTCCAAGTTGTCGTACCATTGCCAATACATCTTTCTGTGTCTTTTGCCAGTAAGGAGGTGTTCCACGAATTTGCTTTAGAAATTTATATCCCTTGTCTGATTTTAGTATGTTTTGAACTTTCTCTGCATTTTTCAAATCTGAAGCAGTTATTGATGAAGCATCCTCTTTTTTATTTCGACTTTGCCTCAAAGCAATAGAAACTTGTGACAAAACTTGTTGAATCTCATAGATACACTGTGCATAAAAGATGTAATCTGTATTTTGAGCAAATCTGTTATCAACGTGCATCAGTCGGTTCAGCAAATACCGTCCCAAGGTTATCTTTTCGTCTCTTCTATCATGGAATGTCGGTTGACCTTGCGGAAATAATACTGGAAAACATTTGGCTTCGTTGCTTTCATCTTGCAAAAGCGATACAGGGCTTTTTCCTTCACAAGGAGCACAGCATATTATGTCATCAAAATACTGATCTAGAATTTCTTGTCCGATATCGGCTGGCTGTAGACATGTATCTAAGTGAATTCCATTTAATCGTTCCTCTATATCATCTTCAGTCTCATTGTCCTCTACTTTCTTGTGTGGATCTATGTTATGTTGCATGTTTTCATTGGCCGTTTTGTCTTTGGACAAAATATAATCCAACTGTTCCTCCACTTCTTTCCAATATTTTGCTAAACGAGCTTTACCAGAGGTTTCCTCGGCTTCTTCATTTTCAATATCTTTTTCATTCCGTTCAAGTGAATTTTCCCATTCATCATTCACAGTCACATCAAAATAATACTTATTATTTGTTTTCAAGTACTGCAGAGCATTCAGCAATTTAGATTTATCTACAAATCTGTACTCATAATAACCTTTGTAAGACAATTTTCTTTTCAGTTTAACACGGATCAATTGATCTTCTGTCTGTGGTCTAGGCAAAATCTGTACAGTTTCATAAGTGTTTGAAGGAACACAAACAACTGGGCCATGAACTCCATTTTGACCACCTCTGGGCAAAGCCATTAACTTCATAAAAGGGATATTCAGTGCAATCAAATGCTGTTCTAAAGTGTTCAAGTTGGCAAGTTCTTCTGGGACTTGATATAATTGTAAATTATTTATGTTTGCTTCGGCAGGTACTTTTCCAGATTGCAACTTTCTGTGACAAGTATAGCATATCCATAGTGATGATCTAGCTGAGTGGTGTATTTGACATTCTGATCTGCATTCTGAATGGCAAACATGCAAATATTTTTCACTTATACATGTTTGAAGCTTATAGTTGCTCTTCATACATTTCATTACTTGGTTCTCAAAAAGAAGTTTAAAGCACACACAGCAAACATATTCTGGGCCATGAGAAATAATCTTCCTAAACTCTTCTAGTACATTATCAAATTTGGACATCCTTAATTTTTTAACTACACCTCTTTTAACATTTTGTTCCATTACTTTCTGTCTATATTTTTCTGTTCTTTTATACTTATTTTTTAAACTTATCAATTTCTTTTGTTTTACGTCTGTCCTTTCATAATTAGTTTGAGACAGGATTTTCATAGTAGCCTTGTGCTTTTCCTTGAAATTTTCTTCCTGCTGGTACCTATTTCTCATAGTAGCCTTTTGCTTTTCCTTGAAATTTTCTTCCTTCTGGTACCTATTTCTCATAATTCCTTTCATAGTAGCCTTTTGCTTTTCCTTAAAATTTTCTTCTTTCTGGTACTTATTTCTCATAGTAGCCTTTTGCTTTTGCCTGAAATGTTCATTTTTAAGGTACTTATCCTTTATGTTATTTTTCATGGTTGTTTTTACATTTTCTTTGAATTGTTCATTTGTCCTGTATTTCTGTTTATTTGCATTCAGCATTTTTTTTCTATATTGTAAATCAGAATAATATTTGTTTTTCATAGTAGTGACCTGTTTCTTCCTAAAACTTAGATCTTGTCTGTATTTTTTGTTCCGAATCACTGAATCACTCTCTTTTTCTTCTTTATATTTTTGTTTTACTTGATTTATTTTTTTTATTTTCCAGATTAGATCATAATGATATTTCTCCTTCTTTTCAACTGCTCTTTTCACTTTATTTATGTTTGTACTCTGAAGATGCTTTTCTTTGTTATTACTGTCCCCTTTCTTTGTCAAGGCTCGTTTTTCTCTCATTAGCTCTTTTCTCAGTTTCCTAGTTTGATTATAACTTTTCCTTTTACGTTTTTTCCTTGAATTGCCTGCATTTCTAACATTTTCAGGTTCAGCAATCTTTCCTTGTTTGATATTTGCCCTTCCATTCCCACTTGTCTTCTTCACTTCATACATGTTACTTTCGCCAGTAGAATTCAAAGACTCAGATGACTGCACTGACAAAACAACATCGTAATGAATGTGTTGGGTGTTCCTGAGATAAATGCCTTTTTCAGTTGTTTCCTTTCCAATTTGGACATTTCGGCCAGAAAATATGCTCCATCTCAAAAGCTGATCATCATATACGTACATATCAGTTTCAATCAAATTTGCTAAAACCATGATTTCCATTTCTGTAGCCCAACTACCACTTTCCTGTATGTTGTTTCTTGAAACATAGTCTGAAATATTGGTATAGCCACTTCTCAAAAAGCCAACAAATCTGTCTTGATTTTGTAGAAGATGAAAAACAATAGCTTTTCTCAAGGTATAATGGTACCCCTCATTTCCTGTCATGGCAAATGAAATAGCACGATAAAAGCAATTTCCGTCACCTGTGATATACCTTATCTCTTTCGGTTGTGCAATAGGTACGCTTTCTTCAATTACAGGACTGGAAATAGAAGAGGTATGTTCTATATTTGCTCTTTGACAACATTCTTTCTTCCTTCTTTCATCCAGAGGCTTAAAGCACAATGTCGCATCAACTTCTCCAATTATTATTAATTCATTACTATCGGCACATTCAGTTCCATTGATTCTTAAAGTATCATCGTCTTTTCTTTTCACCAATTTAGTTTTTTTAACTTCCTTACCAAGGTCAACATCAACTTTTGCATCCTTTTCCAAATTACTCAATTTTCGTTTTCTGCTTAAGGCCGAGTTAGAATCATAAACTTTGTCCACTAGATGCAATTCATCAGACTCGTTTGCAAGTCTCGTACAATTTTCTGAGTTTCCTTTTTCTTCATTAACATATTTTGCTTCGATATGGTCATTTTGTGGGTCAAGAATCACTGGATCATGTACCTTTTCAAAGCAGTAAAATAAATCTTGATTATCAAAGATTTCTTGTGAAGGAACACTCTCATCCAAGCTTCGAACTTCATCAAAGTTTTCACACTGTGCGGAATATTCAGAGCTTTCAGGCCGACTTTCACCGTGCCTACTTGACGATGGAATTTGACTGGAAGGAATGTTCTGTAACTGTGGATAACCTTTCAAAGTTTCATTCTTACCAGAAGTTGCTTTAGCACAGACACTGGTTACTTCGTATTGACTGTTCATGGGGCATGCCATTGTTTTTGCTAACCTTATGCAATGCTTGTACACACCTTGCCAGCTTGGAGTACTGAGCACAACACTGTATCCTCTTTCAATGAGTAAGCCTCGACTGCTTCTGGAATGTGAATCAAATATAAAGTATCCATCTTGACTTGATATGACCATAAAAGTACTGTCAGCAAAATTCACAAAACATGCATCAGAATCGTTACAGAGTTCTCTTTCAAGAGCTTGCTTTAATGGCATTGAAAGACATACAGCCATATTCATTTCATCTCCATCTAACAATCCAGTGACTGATTCACGACATTCTATCTCAAACAATTCATCATATGAGTCCAAATATTCAAATAGATCAGAGGTCAGCAAATAATCATGATTCACTGAAGTGAAGCGTCGTATGTAACGATACAATTCATCACCATTATTCAAAATCCTGTCGAGATCTGTACTTTTCCAGTCATTGGCATTTTTTATCTTGCTATACAACAGTGCAGATAGTGAATTAGCAACACACTGCTTTCCACTCGAATAACCAAATCTTATGTCACCTTGATTGTAGGTTCCTTGGGCAACATGTTTTATTTGTGTAACAACTCTTGTACATTTGTCTTTATGATTACTTTTAAGGGTTTCATCCTTGGTGTTACATTCGTTGCGAACAACTGATTCAGTCTGACGTTCATTCCTAAGCTTACTCCCACACTGTTCATCTGTCATGTCAAAAAGATTTGCAGTACTTTTGCTCTTATCGTGATTTGTTGTACCAGTGTCTAAAATAAGCCTTCGTCTGTTTGTATTTGGATCAACATCGTTTTGATATGTTTCTGGGGCCTTATCCACTTCTTCATCAATTTCTTCCTCTAACTGGCATTTGGATTTACACTTCTTCAGCACATGCTTTACTTTAACATCAGCATGATTTGTTGGACATGGCAAGGTACTCTTTGACAATTCATCTTCTTCACTTATTCTTATCTGTTCCGATGAATTGAAGACAGAATCTACAGATTCAACAACATTAAAATGAATATTTCCTGTGTATAGTATATAAATTGCCTTATCAGATGTTACAATATTTATTCGTCCAGGTTTCTTTGCAGAGAACAGTTGCCAACATGGTATTTGGTCATTGTATGAATAAATATCAGTATCGATTAAATTTGCTAAAGCACTAATCTCAGTGTCTGAAGCCCATGTTCCGTCTTCCATTATTCTACGTTTCAAAACATATTCTCTGACTGTTCTAAACTCAGACCGCAATGTATTATTAAACATGTCCTTGGTCTGCAATAAATGTTTCACAGTGGCATTCCTTAAAATTGCATGATTATGCTCAGTTCCAGAAATTGCATATGAAATTGCCCGAAAGAAACAATTGCCATCACCATTAATCTGTTTAATATGTAAAGGAATTCCAATAGAGCTATCTCTATGTAACGTAAAATCAGAGCTTCTGCCGATATATCTGATATTCAATTTCGTACAAATGTTCTCTTTGTCATTGTTCCGGAGGGGTAAGAATTTGAAATGTTTATCCGGTCTATCATGTAATCCAAGATTTGCTACAAATTCAACTTCTTTTTCTATTCCATCAGTATATGAGAACACATTAGCATCTTTTACCTTTTCAATGTTTCCATATTCAATATCTGAATCTGAAGAAGATTCTAAAGGATTTTTGGAATGACCATAATCATTAAATGACATATCAGTATCACTGTCTGTATCTTGTTTTCCTGTATCAAAGCTTCTATTCTTTAACTGTGTATTCAAAATACTCTTGTCTGGAATGGTACGTACTGGTGAAACATGTCTATCGAACAAATCACATCCAGGACTTGTGTCTGTATCAGATTCTACATGTATAGGATTTCTTGCACACAAACGTTTCACTGGTATATGAATACCACTGCCACTAACATCATCTATTTCGATTTGCCTATTATCATCAAAATTTGGATTGTTCTTGGAATCAGCTTGGACAATTCCATCTGCAACTTTATCGTCTTTCATATTGCAAATATGCTGGTCTGAGCTTTCGTCATTTTTACATGTATTTGTACCTAGTCCTTGGTCACCTGCATTCATAGAATTATCTGTATCCAGTTTCTCAATCTTTACTGCTAATTCTACTTCTTCATCTTTGTCAAATCCAATCTTCAATTTATCAGAATAATTTGAAACGGGTCCATGGTCACAACAATTCACAAACTCCTTTTCATTTAGCTTCTCACTGACAACTGGTAATGCCCTTTTTTCATCTTTGTTACATGTGATTTTCAACATATCAGAAGAGTTATTTCCATCAGTACCTTTTTTCCGTTTGATAAACCGGCCTTTCTTGTTTCTTGCTTGACCTTGTTCTTTTTTCTTGCCACCAGCATGAACTCTGTACATTCGCAAATCCTTGACCTGTTCAAAAAGATTACAACTACGTGCATCAGTATCAACACTTGAATTTGTTCTTGACAGAGGAGATGAATTATTTGCTACATCAGCCCAAGATCGAGATTGCATTTTGTCAATTTGCACAGAAGTTTTGTCGTATTGCTTCATTGATTGAGGGGACTTCACACTATATGCATACACACCCAAGAGAGTTTCTGTATAAGATTGCAAACTGACATCTTTCTCCACATTATTCACATTCTCCTTTCTCTTACATTCTTCTTTCTTCTGGTTTCTATTTTTTCTCTTACGACTTGTCTGGAAAATCTTGATTGCTCTCCCAATGTAAGTCACACCTGGTTCCAAGAATACACCATTGATTGATCTCATGTGTTTTTTGTCTGGTCCATAATCATTTCTTGATGTGGAATGTGATCTTGCTTCCTTTCTTTTCTCCATCAATTTTATTCTCTTTGATTTCACAGTTACCCACTCATTATCAGATTTCTCTCTCTGTAGGTTTTCATCTCTGGCTTGAAAAGCAATTTCCTTAGCTACAGGACCAGGTTTAGATCTGTTACATTTGCAACTTCTCATGTCATTTTTACTTTCTTTCTCTGTAAATACAGTGCTCTTTCGTCCTTTAACATACCTCTTGTTTGATCTGCCATTTTTTCTCGTTTTCTGTTTCTTGATTGGTTCCAGACGTTCAAAGTTTTCATCATCTTCAAGCATGTCGAGAGGCTCATATCTGTTATAATGAGATGGTATACATACTTTGTCAAAGATTCGATGACCAATGTTGTTACTACCACAGCATGAGCAAATCCAAATCAATCTCTGGTCAGTAAGTTTGTCTTCACAAGGGAATCCCATACATGTCACATGAAAATGCCTACTACAACACTCACATGTTGCATGACTTTCATTTTCTTTGATTTCATTGCTACAGACACAACATTCATTAAGCTCTGGGTTGGTCACCAATGCACAACTAGTCAGTATATCTAAGATTTCATCAAGTACTTTCTTAAATTCAATTGTATCCATCATGGTAAATTGTGCTTGTAATACAAAACTTGCAACGATTCCAGTTAATAATTACAGGTAAACAAATTAGTTTTCTCTTTCTGTTGATATATATTGTATGTATATTCCTTACTCCAAAAGTCTAATGCTTAAATAAAATTACTGTTGTGAATTATGAAACAATCCTTTCTAATATTATAACTCTATGGTATTTCAATAGCCTAGATTTATATACACTGTGTAAGGAACTATAATGCTTTTGTCTCAAGATGGCGCTCTGTATCAAAATTCGAACTTGCCAACTTCTTTCCGATTCTCTCAGCAATCAAGCTCACTTTATATCCTGACCCAAATTTCTTTCTCTCTCCAATCAAGCTCAATTATATTTTTAAAACTCTGTATATTCTGACCCAAACTTTTAAGTCTCTCTGCAATCAACCTCACTGATATTTCTAGAACTCTGTATATCCTGATCCAGTTTTCCTTGTACTCTCTTTGCAATCAAGCTCAATTATATTTCGAAAACTCTGTATATCCCGTCACAAATTTCTTTCTCTCTGTGCAATCAAACTCACTTGTATTTCTACAACTCTGTATTCGTGACCTTAATTTTCCTTCTTACTCTTCCTCTCTGTAATCGATCAAGCTCACTTGTATTTCTTGGATTCTTGTTTCTCTTGACCCAAATTTCTTTCTTTATCTCTTTTGTAATCAGTCAAGCTCACTTGTATTTCTAAAACTCTTTTATATCCTGTCTCAATTTTCACTTTTACTTTCACTTATACATGTATGTTCTCTAGATCACTTTAATTTACACTTTACACTAAATCAATCAATCAATCAATCTCTCGTTGATATCTTGATAATATGCCTCAAAATCTTTTAGCAGTTCAGCTCCACAGTTTATAATCAATCCTCTCTGTTTTCGTCTCTGCAATCAATCAAACTCAAATGCTCAGTATTTCATTTCCTTTCCTTTCAATGACAGTAACAGTATTTCTTTCTCTGGTGATTTTCACACAAACTTCTACACAAAGTCTTGATTGTCTTTCTTTCGTTCCAGAATAGGGATAGAGTAAGTTGCTTCTGTATTGTATTCAATGCAGTATTATCTTCAGATTTTCATTCAGTATTTCATTTCATTTCATTTCATTTCATTTCATTTCCTTTAAGAGTATTTCTTTCGTTCCAGGACCAGGCTGTGGCTGGACCAGGTTAGTGATTTTCACATATACTTCTACACAAAACAAGTTCTGCGTGTCATGTGCGGACACTAGAAAAAACAAAGGGATAGAAAGTTACAAACATAAAAAGTCACAAAACAGTACAGCGACAGAAGAATTGTTAGTCACACTTGTGTTTTATCACAAATTGTGCTAGGCTGGTTGCACTCAACAGAACAATAGAGAAAGAAACATACACTCTGCTCTCTCAGAAGTCTTCAGCGTCCAGAGAACCTGCAAATATACAAAACAGAGGTTTCTTTAACAAAACTACAATCAATAACCAATCGACTTTTAAGAAGACTGCAAAGTATATGATAATATCAAAATATTGTAACTTTGAAACTTCAATAATTAAACGATATTGGGATGTATCACCTCTCACGACAATGTAAAAAAATACCAAGTGTCAATATGTTTCTGATAAGCCTTCTTCAAATTGTCATCAATCATTATCCCTTAATATCCAACTTATCAGCTCCCAAGGTAAAACTCATTAAAAAAAGTGTTGGCACTACCCAATTACATTTCTCTTTCCAGTGCACCTGTCTATGCATTATACAAAGTTGAAAAAAATATGGTATGTAAGTTTGATATATTCATGGGGGACAATATAATATATTATATTTTGATATTAAACCTATTCATAAAAAAGAGCCAAATGTGGAATATTGTGCAGCCCTAAACTCTACAAAAACATTATTTCACATCTTCACTAAAAACAAATGTATACTTTACAATGAGAACTCGGTACAAAGACAAGCAATTGTGAAACTAGATGAATGCTTTACCATGCACAGTCAAAACTTATGCCTCCGCTTTTGCCAGATCAGACATACGCAGCTGGTTTCATTTATATAATGACTTTTATGGCCTTTGACCTTTGACATTATGAACCCAAATTTAATTAGACTGTGGTCCCTGCCACATATACACATGAGTTACATTTGAAGTTGATCCATCATACGGTTCTTAAACATATGTCAATTGCTTAAGTTATCGTGAGAACGAACCATTTTGAAATATGTATTGACCTCCATGTCCTTTGACCTTATCACTCCAAAATCTAATCACTTTACCCCTTGCATATTCATTCATGAGCCAAGTTTGAAATTGATACGTCAAACGTCAAACAGTTCCTAAATTATCACAAGAATGAACCATTTTCATATATATAAAAACCGTTATGACCTTATAATTTTTCCCTTCCATATGAATACATCAACCAAGTCTGAAGTTAATCTATCAAATGGTTCTCAAGTTATTGCAAAAACAATCCATTTTCATACACATGATCTTTATGACTTTTAACCTTGACTACCCCAAAATCTAATCAGATCATTGTCCCTCTGATATGCATACATGAGTCAAGTTTCAAATTGATCCATGAAATGGGTCTGAAATTATTGTGACAACAAACAAGCACAAAAGCAATATTGTGTCTCGTGTCTCGCGTCTCGTGTCTTGCAGGTTAACATATGAAAAGACAGTCTTGGAGGTACATGTACTCTTTAATATATGACCTCAAACTTGTCCCGACAGTGGCAATGTACAGGATTCAGATCCTATATACTGTAAAACTTAAAAAGTCATCACATCACTTTCTGTATAGTACATGGCACGCACACCTCCAGAATCAATACACTGCCCACAAATTTTGTCCACACACTTCTGCATTAACATGCAATCCTGTGTTATGGGCATAAAGAATGGGCATATACTCTCAGCACATCAACCAGTGCTAGGGAAATTTACATATGTGAGCTTCAACAATGTGAGACTTTTACAGTGTAAATAGGAACAACAATGATGCAGTCTGAATCCTGTAAATTACCTGTATACCTACACAAACTAGACTCCCAGTGCCTCCTCCAACAGTCAAAGCCACTTGTAGATCTACCAAAACGAAAAAAAAAGAAACTATTTCTAGAAAGAATCATATTTATATAATATTGGCTGGCCTTGAGAGGGATATTGAATATGTTGCCCGGAACAGAATTACATTGCGCCGAGTAATATGGTTCTTTTAAGGCCAATATTTTCAATATTCCTCAAAAGTAAAGCCAGTCAATATTATTATTACCTCTATCATTGATATGCCTATTTTGTGGCAATGACAGACTGTTTGCCTGTCAGACCCTTTGATTTCAGATTATTCATACATGGTCCAAGCAGTTGTGAAGTAAACTGTTACACCGCTTATCCATTGTACAAATTATTACGCATATTCAATACTGCATATATAGCGCATATGGACTTTGACAAGCGCACTGACACAAAAAGGTGAATTATGCCAAAATGCTGGCCTCTTTTATATTACAGTGGTCTAAGCGGAAAACTCGGAAGACAGCAATATGGCAAATATTGCCCGCTCCTGAACTGAACCAAACCAGTTTTGTTCTACACATTCTAAATGGACGCTGTTTGTTACGGTACGATAAAAAGCAAACCAAATACACTTTTTTAGCCTTCGACTTGCACCATAATTCAAGTTATCTTTACAGGCAAGGTTGACTGTAAATCCTTATTTTTCACTTTCATGCCATCAAATTCTTCATCTACTGGAAATATTACCACAGGCTATAATAAAGGTTCCCATGTACAAAACATGTTTCTTAATTTCTGTATCTACAAGACCACATAATTTAACACAAAATTTGCAAAATGTGCATCAAGAAATCAAACTGCAACACTCATTCATTTTACACCATATTATTGGTTTATAAATGAATGAAATCCATGTGCACAACTTCTCCAAACACAAGCAATAAATAGAGTTTAAACTGTATATGCTGTCAAAATCATGACAATAATTCCCATGACTACACGGCATGCACACCTCCAGAATCACTACACCACCTGCAAATTTTGTTCACACACTTTTGCATTGTCATCCAATTCCATTTATATCCATGAATAATGGGCATATGTACACACTTTCAGTGTATCAACCAGTGCTAGGAAAATTTGCTTGTGTGAACTTGCATGATGTGAATCTCCCACGGTGTAAAGAAGAGGCACAAGATTGATACAGTTGGAAACCTGTGAATTACCTATACCTATACCTGTATACCTACACAATCAAGACTCGAAGTTCCTCCTCCCTAAGCCAAAGCCACTTGTTGTACATCTACCAAAACAAAGCAAAAAAAAAGGAATCATATTAAACAATATTCCATTATTCAAAGGAAAACACCCTGAGATCAAGTTGATTTTAATAAAAAATGAAAATTAAACAACCAAAACTGAATATTTCATCAAAAACACATGAAAAATAACAAACTTAAAGCATTTTGTAGTTTACATTGTTTCCAAAAATAGTGAACAAAAATACGTAACTTTAGGTCCCCCCAGCATACAGCTCCGTAGGCATGTACCAGATTGATAAGCCAAGGAGCTCATACAGCTAGACAACATCAAAATTATGCCCTTTAGTTACGGCTTTACCAAAAGCAATGTCTAGAAAAAGAAAAAAATAATGAAAATAAAAACAAACATCTTGATTAAGACTATAGCCTTTCCCTCTGGGCCGATCGACATGTACCACAATATATGTATACGCGTTCTTTATCTTGGGACTGAGCACTCTTTGTATTTAAACTCTTTGCCAGTATGATGGGGAGCCCTATGTCTGCGCACCTAAAGTTTTGACCTCAAATGCACACCAATTTCTGTAATATTCCTCTAAAGCTTAATTAATACCTAGGGATATCTAGGGAAGACACTGACCGCAGCCACTACGCGTCTATATTCAGTTCCCAGTTCTTTTTCCTCTTCAAGATTGCTGGATCATTTCCTGGCACAGGCGATTCATAATCTACTTAATGGGCTCATTTTTCCAGCACCTATCCAAAGCTACTTCAAAACTGTGCACACTTAATTTAATATTATTCCTGATATTCTAGAGAGTAAGTTTGCAAACCTAAAGTTTTGACCTGAAATTCACATGAATTTCTGTAATATTCCTCGTTATTTGCATGTCTGCGCACTCATTCATTTTACACCATATCATTGGTTTATAAATGACTGAAATCCATGTACACAACTTCTCCAAACAGAAGCAATAAATAGAGTTTAAACTGTATATGCTGTCAAAATCATGACAATAATTCCCATGACTACACGGCATGCACACCTCCAGAATCACTACACCACCTGCAAATTTTGTTCACACACTTTTGCATTGTCATCCAATCCCATGTTATATCCATGAATAGTGGACATATGTACATGTACACACTTTCAGTGTATCAACCAGTGCTAGGAAAATTTGCTTGTGTGAACTTGCACTATGTGAATTTCCCACGGTGTAAAGAGGAGGCACAAGAATGATACAGTCGGAATCCTGTGAATTACCTGTACGAGCTCCTTGGCTTGCTACCGCTTGCTACTGTGGCCTGTATCGGATCATGTCAACAGAACACAGAAATACGACGCATCGTAATCACCCATTCCCACGCACGGTGAACCTTGCAAACCACCCTCGGTGTTTGCTGTGGTGGATCTGGTCACATTTCAATGTTAAACTTATTAATCTATTCAAAATATGAAAAATTATTTACGAAAATTCGGCACCCGGGATAGGATTCAGCTTACCTTCCGCATGTTGCTGTAAGAATCCTGACAAAACATGATCTCTAATTCTCTCGAGCAGCTGATCCGGCACGAAGTCAGCACTAGTCTAGTTCTAGACGCCTTTAATTATTTTGTCCGTAAAACCTTGAAGCTATAGGAGCTATACAAACCCGAAATTTCGGGGAAGGTGAATTTGTAAGGAAAGTGAATCGGTGGACTTCGCACCGTTCTACGATGGATGCGCACACACGTACACACAGGTTTTGTATAGCTCCTATAGCTTCATGGTTTTACGGACAAAATAATTTAAAACAGAACTAGACTAGTGCTGACTTCGCGCCGGATCAGCTGCTCAAGAGAATTAGAGGTCATTTTTTGTCATGATAATGACAATTCTTACAGCAACATGCAAAAGGTAAGCTGAATCCTATCCCCGCTGCCGAATTCTTGTAGATAATTTTTTGAATAATTAATAAGTTTAACATTGAAATGTGACCAGAACCACCACAGCAAACACCGAGGGTGGTTTGCAAGGTTCACCGTGCATGGGAATGGGTGATTATGATGCGTCGTATTTCTGTGTTCTGTTGACATGATCAGACACAGGTCACAGTAGCAAGCCGTCTACAGCTCCGTAGGCCAGTACCAGATTGATAAGCCAAGGAGCTCGTACAGCTACCTATACCTGTATACCTACACAATGAAGACTCCAATTTCCTCCTCCCAAAGCCAAAGCCACTTGTTGTACATCTACCAAAACAAAACAAAAAAAATTATATTTCTACAAAGAATCCTATTAAACAATATTGCATTATTCACAGGAAAACACCCCGAGATCAAGTTGATTTTAATAAAAAAAGAAAAATTAAACAACCAAAACTGAATATTTCATCAAAATCACATGAAAAATAAACTTACGGCATTTTGTAGTTTGCATTGTTTCCAAAAATAGTGAACAAAAATACGTAGCTTTAGGTCCCCCCAGCATACAGCTCCGTAGGCATGTACCAGATTGATAAGCCAAGGAAGCTTGTACAGCTAGACATCATCAAAATTATGCCCTTTACTTACGGCTTTACCAAAAGCGATGTCCAGAAAAAGAAGAAAAAATAATGAAAATTAAAACAAACATCTTGATTAAGACTACAGCCTTTCCCTCTGGGCCGATCGACATGTACCACAATATATTTATACATGTTCTTTATTTCGGGACTGAACACTCTTCGTATTTAAACTATTTGCCAACTGATGGGGAGCCCTATGTCTACGCACCTAAACTTAAGTTTTGACCTGAAATTCACACAAATTTCAATTTTTCTGTAATATTCCTCTAATTTGTCTAAAGTTTAATTAATACCTAAGGATACCTAACCCTAGGGAAGATACTGAACGCAGGCACTACGCCTCTCTATATTCAGTTCCAAGTTCTTTTTCCTCTTCAAGTTCAAGATGGCTGGATCATTTCCTGGTGCAGGCGATTCATAATCGTACTTACTAATATAGGCCCATTTTTCCAGCACCTATCAAAAGCTACTTCAAAAGTGCACACTTAATTTTATAAAAAATATTATTCCTGACTGATAATTTCTAAAGAGTACAGTAAGTTTCCAAGCCTAGGCTGAAGTTTTGACCTGAAAAACACATGAATTTCTGAATTCTGTAATATTCCTCTAATTAATTTTATATTATTCCTGATATTCTAAGAGTAAGTTTGCAAAAATTCTCATCAAAATTAGAGCAACAATGCCATTTACGACAAGAACCGGTGGCTGAGCATGTCAATTCAACACTGAAAAAAGAATGGTGCCCATGTTATTTGCATGTCTGCGCACTCATTCATTTTATGATGGAAAGCCCCATGTCTGCGCACCCAAGGTTTTGACCTGAAAATGAACAGGAATTTCTTCAATATTCCTCTAAAAGTCTAAAGCTTAATTAGGCCTAGGCCCTATATATTATTCCTGATATTCTAAAGAGTAAATCTGCCAAAAATCTCATCAAAATTAGAGCAAGAACAATGCCATTTTCACAAGAAACGGTGGCCATGTCATTTCAACATTGCAAAAACAATGCCAATGCCATGGCAATGGTGCCCATGTCTGCGCACACATTCATTTACTAGTTATACACGCAGTTCAGGAGCTTTGACGTGAACATCATTTTCAGACTTGTGTTGTGAATAAAATGCGTGAAACAAGACCTTTTTTTTCAATATTTTTACTCGTTGTTTTGCATGAATATCCATCGCTATGATGAATGATGAAGATGAAAAGTTTGTTTTCGTTGCGTGTTTGCGTGTTTTGAAAAAAAGAAATAGAAATCATAGAAATAGAATCATGTAGTAACGCTTGTGCACAGACATGATATGGGCACTGCGCAGACTTGTCTTGGGCACTCCTACTCGATCTCCAGTACGTACCGTACTACGATAGGCATGCAATACCACTCGAGCCATCCGCATCTGAGCAGCATGCAGCAAAGCTTAAACTAAGGCTTAAACCATTTCTTCTTTACTTTCCCACATTTTTCAGGCTATCCATACTAACCTAGACATTTTCCGAATAAATTTTTTTCCACAAAATACGATTACTTCACTATCATTCAATTTAAATACTAAAATATAACGAATTTTCGACAGCAACTTACCGAATGTTACGAAATATAATTAAAACACCGAACATACTTTGGTACAGTGTCTCAAAACACGCCGAGTCAAAAAGAAAAGAAAAAATCTGCAAAACTCTGTGAAGGAGTTGGAATGAAAATATTCCATTAAAAGTGTTCTATGACGATTTAACTGATCAATATTTAATATAAGCTATATCAGAATAGTTCAATTTTATTTTCATATCACATCTCATTCCAGATCTCTTTTTTTTTTCTGGAATCTTTAAATGCCGTGTCTTATTAAGACAATACGTCACAATCCCTCAGCTCTATCTGCAATACTAATATTGCACTACGGTAATATAATGCAGATTTTTCACTGTCTAGTCAGTTCCTTTTAGACCCCCATTTTGGGGGTGGCTGAGGCACATCCCTGTCAACATAGATGTGGATGTGCCTCTGCCAATCTCAAAACAGGGGACTAAGAAGCTAAATAGTTAATTGAGGAAACTCAATTTTGAAGGCCTAAGGAGCTAAAAATTAGTTAAGAAATCCCATTTTGGACGGTCTTGGGAGCTAATTTTCCCGGGGGGAGGGGGTACTCAGATTATAATCGGACGGGGGTGTGCGGCTAAGAACTTCAGACCCATACCCACATCCAAGGGTCCTTTTGCTGTAAATAGGCACCCATGTCTAAGGATTTTTTGTGAAAAATGGACCCATGTCTAAGGATTTCGCACTGCGGCGCAGTCCCGCAGTTACTGAAGCTGCTGCATACTACGCGTACGAACGAAGCTCGGATCCATATCCCCAATTCCAAGCTTGGGCGCTTGGCCTGGCGCCGAGCGCGCATTTATGTAATAAACAATGTGGTACTTCCGGGGTACTAGTACGTTCTACGTATATACGTACAAGATATAGCTAAGTAGGCATTTACAATGTAGGCTCGATTATCTCGAGTATTTGGGTGCAAATCCGAAAATCCCGGACAAATGACAGAGAAAAGAGAGGAATGAAACAAAATAATGATAACACCCATGTCTAATGATTTTTGGGGGAAAATGGGACCCATGTCTTATTCTTTTTAATGAAAAGGGGACCCATGTCTAAGGATCTTTCTTCAAAAAGTCACCCTTCCCAGCGCACATCCCCGTATATCAGACCATATCAGATCAAGTGCCCCTATCTTTTTCGAGGTCATCAGGTCATCGTGACGTCATCCAGGCGCCATTTTGTGAAATCACATTATCAATCATATCTTCATAACGAGTCATCAAAAATAAACCATATTTGACACACATGAACTTCAGGTCAAGGGTCAACATAAAATGTCATTAAAATCCGTGCGTTCATCATGACGCGCACGTACGCGCGCGTCAAAATTTAAAAATGCTCCAAATCACTTTTTAATCAAATTAGGGTATGGTTCAGGACATTTTACGCATTTTAAAATTTCCTGTCCGTGCGCGTCCGCGCGCGCGTCATGCGCGCGCACAGCGCGTAGAGAACATAAAAACGCCGTTTTTTCGCATGTTTCATCTTCCTGATAATATTCTTGACAATTTCCAACCATTGACAGTCATTATCGACCTTCCATAATGTCGTACGCGCGCGTCAAACTTTCAAATTTGTGCGCACGTCAAAGGGCATTCTAATGCAAAAAGTGGTAAAAACATGCCCATCTAGAATTCGCCATAGCTCCTCAGAAGGGGCGGAAACCCCCCAATTTCTTTACATATTCTGAAAGCCTGTGAGTTGTAGATATGAATTCATGTAGAATTTTTGCCGATCCCATGTTCTAACGTCATCATATTTGCATATGAACTCAAAAAAGTGATTTTGAAAAAATTATGTCATCATTTTTGTATTCTTTTGATAATATTTCAGTAATAGGTGGTCGATTTTCTTCCAAATTTTGATATGTTATAGCTGAGACAATTCTCTACAACATGAGTGCTCATTATTATTCATTTGGATGACGTCATCACACTGAAATTTTCAATTAAAGACGACATGTCAGAATTGTCCCTATTTGCGTGTTATGTCTATGGAAGATGATTTTTTTTCGAATCATGAATCTACATGACATCGTTCTCTGAGCTGTATCTCAGTTATTTTTGGTCTATTTCCTTCCAGATTTTAATATGTTTGTAGCTGAGACTATAAGCTTTCATTAAGGTGGTCTCCAAATTTTGATCAGATGTCGGGATCATGCCCTATTTTGAACTACCAAATGGGATTCGAGAATCCCGTTTTTCGTTTACGTGTTATCTCTATGGGAAATATTTTAGTCTATCGGTAAAGCACATGACTACCATGGTCAAGGTACCTGGTTCGATCCCCGGGGCCGATTTTTTTTTTTTTTTTTTTGTTGCTTCTTTTTGCCTGTCATTTTACCATCCTCCTCGACTATTGTAACATAAAAAATCACAAATCATGTAATAAACTGCCTTATTTTCCGTATTATGTCTATTAGAAAGTAGTGTGCAGTAGTTTATGTACAACCCTATGGCAAATTGTGATTTCCTGTCCTGTATTAGAGCTATGGTGTTAATCTCCCAAGTATCCTGTATCATCATCATTATTATCATCACCATCATGATCATCATCGCTACTATTATATCATCGCCATCATCATTATGTCATTATAATCATCATAATCACCGTTATCATCACCATAATCATTTTACAATGACCGATACACATTTTGCTACATTCCTGTCCTCAGGAAGCATCTCCATTCATGGCATTCTTGACATCCTGTCTTCTGTTTAGTATTTCCCCATTAATATGATCATCCTGATTACAATCATGATCGTGCCAATTTAAGGACAGACCACCTAATTCGTCTTCGTGACGAATTCAAGTCTAGTTTTTTTTTTTTTTTTTGCTTCTTTTTGCCTGTCATTTTACCATCCTCTTCGACTATTGTAACATAAAAAATCACAAATCATGTAATAAACTGCCTTATTTTCCGTATTATGTCTATTAGAAAGTAGTGTGCAGTAGTTTATGTACAACCCTATGGCAAATTGTGATTTCCTGTCCTGTATTAGAGCTATGGGGTTAATCTCCCAAGTATCCTGTATCATCATCATTATTATCGTCACCGTCATGATCATCATCGCTATTATTATATCATCGCCATCATCATTATATCATTATAATCATCATAATCACCATTATCATCATCACCATAATCATTTTACAATGACCGTTACACATTTTGCTACATTCCTGTCCTCAAGAAGCATGTCCATTCATGGCATTCTTGACATCCTATCTTCAGTTTAGCATTTCCCCATTATTATGATCATCCTGATTACAATCATGATCGTACAAATTGAAAGACAGACCACCTAATTCGTCCTCATGACGAATTAAATTCTAGTTTTTATTTCTTTTTTTTTAACACTTGTGTTGATTTGTTATTATCGGGATGAATTGGGACACCTTGTCCCAGTTCACCCCGGTTACTCTTTGTGTATGCAAGGAAAATGAGCTTTAATCAGTCATAATCCATAGACCAACTACTTGAAAATAATCTTTATTATTCCTTAAAGACCTCAGTCTGACCCAAAAACAACCATATATTGACGTAAAGCTTAGTAAACAAAGAATATAATTACCCTGGGTATTCATAAATTTTCGTCTCCGTTTATCCATAAAAAATAAAAAAGATATTTTTTTTTGTCCGCCCCCTCCCTATGGCGTAACAACAGAGGAAACTGCAGGGGGTCGCTAGACGTGTGACGACATGTCATGTATACAGCTCCGAGTGCGTCTACACGATATGCCGTCATCAAATTTTCACCCCCCGCAAAGTAGCGTTCCTCAGAGACGGAGCCCTCGTCAGAAAAACCACCGGGGGCTCAACATTCGGGACGCTGTTACTCATTCCACAGGAAACGGAATCTCATGAGGTTGGTTTCAATTTGTTCAGAAAATATATAGCTCCCCGTGGATGAATAAAGGGTATATTTCAAAATTCGGTCAGGCTGAGGTCTTTAACAAATGTAATGAAGTCATTTCGTACAATTCCTTTTTTAAGAGTATACTACTTCAGACAAACGTGTGTAAAAAACAAACTATATAAAGATTATGATTATATTTAGTTAAATGCAAAAACGAGATACCATTGTTTGAAAAAGTTACATTAGTTTTTAAATCTTAGTATGATATGGAAAGATATATAGCACAAAGTTTTAAAGGAAAAAGTGGTTTCATTTTACCAAACTCAATGTTTTTTTAGTGTCTTTTTTATGTGTAATATAATTGATATACAAATTATATCTTGATAAGTGTATTATATTATAGTTATGTCTGAATGCGGCCGAGGTTATTTTATAGTTTAATATATCACATTTACAGTGCTTTTACAAACAAGATAAATGGTAAAACGATTATGAAATATATCATCAGGAAAATAAAATTAAAGACGGTGAGTACCTCTTATCTATACGTTTGCATGAAGTATTAATTGAAAAGACTTGGCTAAAAATAAAAGTGAAAAACGGTGGAGCCTATTAACCTTCGGCTTGTGAGTTATAGGCTCCAAAGTGTAATAAGAATTATAGTCTTAACAAAATAGTCGGGATTAATTAACGGGCAATGCATGACAGAAAACAAAAAAGAGAAGGGAAATGAAATAAAACAAAAACAGAAAGACAAGAAGGAAAGGAAAATGGAAGAAAAAAAAAAGAAGGAAAATCTGGCAAAACACTGGAAAGTTAATATTCGGGCAAAAGGCGTCCCCTTAGGCAATGGGCTGCAGCCCCCTTTTTTGTCCAGAGTTGCGATATTCGGCAAACCGACACTTCATATTCGGATAGCAAGGTGCCAGAATATCCACATATTTGGGCAGCAAGGTTCCCGGATAATAATGTAACTTTTGTACATTTTCACTACGAAAAGTTAAAAAATATTGTAAAAAATGAAATTCGGGAAGAAATGTTCGGGAAGAAATGCTGATATTTGGAGCGATCCCCATAACCCCGAGGATTTTCAAAGTTCCGATATTCAGCCAACCAACACTTCATATTCGGGCAGCAGGGTGCCAGAATATCCACATATTTTGGCAGCGAGGTTCCCGGATAATTATGTAACTTCTGTACATTTTCAGTCGCTCACAAACGTTTAGAAAAAAAAAGTTGATATTGGGGTAAAAGGCGTCATCTGCGATTTAATTTTATTATAATTTATGTGTGTGTGTGTGGGGGGGGGGGGGGGGGGTAGGGTGCACAGCATTTTTAGTCGACAAATTTTCCTAAAAATTTGTCGGCAAATTTGGGTATCACAACCCCCCCCCCCCCCCCCCCCCCCCCTATTCAAAATGTTCTAGCGGCACCCCTGATCGCAATGATAGAATTCGCATTCAAAGAAATGGTGGATGGTTGTGTCACTTTCATTTCAACAATGTTATAACAATTCACACTATTTGGATTAATAGTATTTCATGTACGCCGTGGCAATTTCTGATGCACACCGAAGTGCTGACATTAGTTGGCATTTTTCTCAATATTCATCGATGGCTTAACGCAACGCGCTACATAAAAAACTCATAGCAAACAGCAACCTCGTATCCACCATTTTAGCTGGATTATAATGGGGGCGTTTTGGTATAAATAGATAGAACATTATAAATAATTTAGAAGTTACAAAGCAAAGAGTGCCAAATCACGATTCTTCTCCCACTTCACCCCACCCCCTCCCTACACCAATTCTTGTATTGACATGAATCAGCTTTTCCAAATTGTTTTGAGTCGGTTTCCTCCACAGTGTAATCCCGTGACCAGAACTCACCTATATTTTTAAAATGGAAGATAATGCTCAAGAAATTGTATTGTTTTCTATCATTCTGATTAAAAAAAAAATAATATGTTTATTGTGAGATTTTAACATCAACACAATTTGATCAAATAGATTAAATCTTGATGAAAATCAGCAAGATTCTTTTTTGATAGTAAGAAGAAATACTATTTTAGGGAAGGGATACGCGAGGAAAGGTTTCAAACGAGAAAAGGAGAAACAAGAGAATGCATAGGAAAGAATTTAAAAAAAAGGAGAAAAAAAAAAGATGAAGAGGGTAAAGAAAGAAATGAAAAGCACAATGAAAACCACTGAAGACATATTTGGGTGTATGAGAGGCGAAAAGAATATGGCTTCAAAATTTAGTCTAAAGTCGGAACGATATTGTGTAGGCATCATTCTTGCATAAAGGCATTTTAAAGCTGCCTAAAACGGAACCTCCCAAATCGCGCCATCTTTTAACAGGACTTGGAAAACACCTGCTCACCCTATTTAACCATTCTCCCTTGTAGAAGCTTAAAATGTACCTGCAGGCAATTTTCTATATTTGCAAGTCAAAATTAATAGTTTGAAATTCATTTTGAAATTCAGAGGCGCTTTTCAAATGCAAGAAGTTTAAGGCAGCTTTAAGCGAGATCCTTTTCATGTTGCTATGATATATTTCCAGCTAGAAAAAAATAAAAAGAGGAATGAGATAGCTTACAATTTATTTGCCACCTTTGTCAGAATTCTACCCGATTTCCTCGAAGGGGAAGTGGAGGTGTCGTAGTCGAGTGCTTCGAACGCTTGACTGGATATGTGAAGGTCATGGGTTCGATCCCCTGCACCTATGCCCTTAATCAAGACATTTCATCTGCACTGCTTCTTTTCACCCAGATGTGAAATGGGTACCCGGTAGGGGGCGAAAGTCATTGCGGCTTGTTCAGCATTGTGAGCGTCTGTAAAATGATGCTCCCGAGGGAGTGGAGAATGTGCATGCACCAGCCTGAATCGGATTTCCAGGGTAATGTTGTCGACAGAATACAAGTTTCTCTCTACCATGAAAGTCATGTCAAGATCACAGAGATCAAACTTTTTCATGAGAAGGTCTGAGATTTTTGTGTGTTTTTTCTTAGATGCGCACTGAATTGCACATCCACTCAAAGTGCTATTTGGCATGTTTGGGCTGCGTAAAAGCTACAATCGCTGAAGGAGAGAGCGGTTTACTTTTCAAACCTCAGCGCAAGTAACAAATTAACAACCGCATTTTCTTCTCTATTGGACGGCATGTGACCTGGCAAAATTTTAGGTCAACTACATGTTACAATTCCCATTCGTGAATACCTTCGCTCTAACCCCCCCCCCAAAAAAAAAAAAATAACGTATGGATACCCTATCCGAATGTGATAAAGAATATGTTTGAACTTTTGATCGTTTATTTAAAGAAACTAATGCGACCACAGTATTTTCTTTTCTCTCTCTCTCTCTCTCTTTATCCTTGTTACCAAAAGCTATACCCGTCGGCGGATCCTCGCCGGGGAGAAAGGGTGGAGGTTTATCCTCCGTCAAAACCCAGTCTGGCATACCGTATAAGCACACATTACACACAAAAAGAGTCACCTCCCCCATCGGCAGCAATCTAGATACTAGATATCCCAGAGGATTTCTAACAAATGTGATGGTCCTTTTTGGCTCTCAGGAAGTTTGTATTTAAAAAAAAGAGAATTAACCGCGGCTAGATAGTCCTGGGCCCTGTTTCATAAAACTTGTCATCAATGACAAGTTGCAATACCTGTTATAAGCTACTGAAATCCTTATATCTGATTGGCTGAGAGCAGATTTGTTGGTAAAAATCACCGACAAGACACTGGATTCGCCTTTGACACCTCCTGCCTCTGAAAAACAGAGCGATAATTTGCTGTAATCTATAAACTATTTACAAATATCCTAATATCGCGGTTGGCGGAAACACACCTTGGGAAATTCCCAATATCCACTTGGCTTGGAAATCTAAAGATAAAGTTGTGGCCCCTCTTGGCAATTAAACTGGCAATAAATAGTGTCAAAACGTCTATCATTACGTTGATATTCTTGTGGGATACATTGTGTCAGAGGACGTGTAACAAGGATTCACCCTGTAGTTGGAAAAGCATTCACGTCCTGAACAATTCATCAATACCCCAAAACTACCCCGGGGCTTGGGCATTCTAGCTACCCAATATTACGACAGCGATACCGGCTCAGAGCTTAGGCTAAACCATATGCATACTGATCCACGCTAGAATGTAATACGAGGTACAATTAGGATGGAAAGAATTCATGGATTAACAAAGCTATGAATAGAACCGTCTGGGCTTACGTTTTATTCTCGTCATTTTGAAATGCCCTCCTACAAGTAAAATATAGCGTTGTTGTTATGTTGTATTATTTAGTTTTCGATTTTTTGTTTTCCTTTTCTTCTTTCTTTTCGTAATGTCCTTTCTGTACTTATTATTTCTCCTTGTTGTGTTTTTTGTTTATTTTATTCTTTCTTTTTTCAAATTTCTTCTTACTCTTTTTTTTGACGGGGTCACAAACTTAATTAAGTATTTTAATGTTCGGTCTATAATTTAAAAAAAAATCTTCAAAAAAACATCAGGTACCTGAAAATAAACATGAAAATTAGATGGATGCCAATAGGGCCATTCTCATTTGTAAACATCGCGATGAACTGAAGATAATCGCAATATTTCACCTAACGATGTTTCGTTGTGAGAATGGCCCTATATTATGCATACAGCATTATTCATGCTCCCATCATATACTCCTTGAGCACCTTTTTTTTTTAATTGTATGTTTTATTAAATCAAAAGACAAAATCAAAATATTTACATGTCATCATTAATAATACACAATGGTACACAACAAATAAGATTTCAAAAACAAATAAATAAATAGATAAAAATAAAAAAATAAAAAAGTGACGAGAAATAGAAGATATATTTAAAGCAATAACATATATTATAGTCATTATAGTGAGCAGTTCGAAGCCACCGAGAAAAGAAAATAGAATATATACTGTTTATTAAAATTGCGCTTTGGGGAGCCCTAGCTGCCAAGACCCATTACATCCTGTCAAGGGCCACCGAAGCCTGGACACGATCCACAAAAATACACGTGTTCCATACATGAATACCACATGGTCAGACCATCAATATTTAAATATTGCCTGTGTAACCTACCAGATCATAATAAACAGCTACAAGTAGCTTCATGATCATAACCTCTTCTCACTATCTGATCGCTCCTCTTCTTAGTCTTCCCAAGTAATAAAGATTTCTTCTTCTTCTTCTTCTCCTTCTTCTTCTTCTTCTTCTTCTTCTTCTTCTTCTTCTTCTTCCCCTCCCTTTTCCCTCCTTTGTTTATGGTATTTTTACTTTTTTTCAATCCCTTACTTTTCTTATTTCTGATTTTTTTGTCAGAGTTGCTATCTTAGTGTATTCAGTTCAATTCGGTGCGAATTTCCAGATAATTTGATGTGAAATTTTATTAATGACATCTTATTTCCACCATTCATTCCGCAGAAAATGACTAATAATTAATGAAACAAAAGCAAACAACATTCTCCATCTTAGGGAATGACTGCGAACAAAATGTTCAAAGGAAAGTTTGTGGGGGGGGGGGGGGGGGTGACGTCTTAACATTTCGAGTGGGATAATTCTGACTTTGCATTGCCTAAAATTACCATTTAATGCTCTGGAAAATTCGGATTAAAACTGATTGACAATATCTATCCTTGTATGATGTGATTCATTTCCATTATGCAAGGATAACCTGACTTGACAATATTCTCATACTTACAGCAGTCAATTTTTGAGATTTAAATGAAAACTAGAAACTTATTTTGCTAAAAATCTTGTCAACTTTCCTTTTTTTCTTGCAGGATAACCTGCCTTTAGCTTTCATCTCACTCAAATTTAATCTCGACATTGCGTTACCTTAAGAATGAGAAGTGCTCTTGAAAAAGATATTCGGCTTATTATCTCTAAGACAAGGACTTAATATCGGATCCGCGTGGCGCCACTCACGATGATTTTTTTACATGATTGTAATGTTTATCATGTTTATAGGGATCCAGTGTTTGATATCTTGTTGCTTAAACCAAAATGAAATGCACTTGGAGCTAAATATAGGCTTGGAGTTAAGGTGTATTGAATGCATTTCCATTTTTAGGATCTGATGTTGAGTAAATGGCCTGTATTCTCCTTAAATTTAAACACGACCCTTGGTGTAAAGTCGAGTTTTGACAACAATAAGTTAGACCGGATATTTTTTCTTTTGTAAAACATGACTTAAGACGGGCATTGGGTTTATTTAGTATGTAGAATACCAACAATATAGAGCGTACATTAGACTTGTTAGAACCAGGCATATAAAAGAATCGGTGTATTTGTGAGGGGACGTTACCCCCACTCCCTTTCCACGTTCTCACCTCGACAGGTTTCAAACCAAAGAAGGTAATATACTAGGTATTTCAAAAATATGGCTGAATTCTGGTAAAAGTGAAAAATAATTTGTGAGCTCTCCCGTTCTTTCATCAGTTTGGAAGATATAGTAGAATGGTCCCACTGAAAAGGATTTTGCTTTGAATGCCCCCGTATTCGAAATATGACTAGAAATAGTTGATGTAATTTGACCAAAGTTTCATGCCACATGTATGTGTATTGCAGTGCGTGTGAAATAAGTTGCTTGGCATTAACAATCAACTCCGCATTCGACGTCAAGTCGAATTCAACGGTAAGATATCTTGAAACACAATAAGAGTAAGTACTTTTTTAGATCTTGCATGAATACATAAATGTATATATATATATATCCGACAAAAACTACTCCCTTGCTTTTCTCGTTTGACGCTATGAATAATAATAACAATGATAATAATGGTGATGATGATTATAATAATAATAATAACAACAAAATAACAACAGTAATAATGATGATAATGATAATAATAATGATGATGATGTTAATAATAATAATAATAATAATAATAATAATAATAATAATAATGATTGTAATGATTACAATAATAACAAGAATAATTATAATAATAATGATTATAATCACGATAATAATAATAATAATCATAATAACATTAGTAATAGTAATAGTAATAATAATAATAATAATAATAATATTAATAATAAGACCTTGAAAACACATCTCCAAGATTGTGCCCCCTTTTTAAGTGATGACCTTCCACCTTTTTTTTTTTGTCAGAGAATTTTCCAGTAAAAAGGCAAATAAAATTCTGAATGTCCCCCCCCCCCCCCCCCCCCCCCCCCCCCCCCTCGGATCCGCGCCTGCCCTGCTTACTATTGAGTTCCGCTCACATCATTAATTATAAAGTGTGAAAGAATTTCAAGCTTGATTACAATCGTGTGACATGAGGTGATACGAAGCTTGATGGGTAGGTTGGCATTTTGTCATCGAAGATATTGATCTCGTCTAAGGATTTTATCACTTTATTAGGAACATACATTATGTATTGGCGTCTTCCATTCGGTCTGAATTCAGAGCTGGCGAGTTTTAATAAACAGTCTCTTCGTTAGCCTTCATTAATACTCCCCTCGCTCGACGTCCATTTTGATTCTGTCACTTCTATTAGGCATTCCTTTACATTTGAATGGTTAACAATTTAAACCGTCTCAGAACCATATCTCTCTCTCTCTCTCTCTCCCTCTGTCTCACTCACTCTCTTTCTTTCATTTCCCCTATCATGCCTATAGCTCTCCCATGCCCCTTTCTCTCCCCTCTGGCGTGCCAGCTCCACGTTCGGCTTTCGGGTTTTCGCCTCCTATGATATTAGTATTCATGGAACATTCCTTGACTCATTTACAGCGGCAGCAGCAGCAGTAGTAATAGTAGTAGTAGTGGTAGCGGCAGCAGCAGCAGCATTTCCGTTTCTCTCCCCTCTGGCGTGCCAGCTCAAGCTTCGGCTTTCGGGTTTTCGCCTCCTATGATATTAGTATTCATGGAACATTTCCTTGACTCATTAATAGCAGCAGTAGCAGCAGCAGTAGCAGCAGCAAAGTAGTAGCAGCAGCAGCAGCAGTAGCGGCAGCAGCAGCAGAATCAGCAGTAGCAGCAGTAGTAGTAGAAGTAGTAGTAATAGCAGTAGTAGGCCTATATAGTAGCTGTACCACCACAACCACCACCAGTTATTGTAGCGGTATAAGCAATTTAGTTCTCTTCTTTTTCGTACACGTAATTGTTGATTAAACATTTTAGTTTTATTCTGTTTACCGAAAAAAGGAATATTCTGTTCGCATTGATTGCTCTACTTTTGCCTCACCATATTTCCCTCAACTTCCCCTTTTATTCACTTACATCCCTATCTCCTTTCTTCTCTAGTACCTATATCGATTCTCTTTCATCCTCTTTTCGCTCAAATTTCCATTTTGACCCTTTTATCCATATCCACACTCTAAGCCGTATCATATAAGGAGCAGGGGATGGGGGCGCCTCCAGGTAACCATGATATGTGTATTTGAGTTGAAGTAAAAAACAAATAAAAAGTGTTCCCTATGCCACTTGTCATACACCAAAACACCACACCCCCTGCCCTCCCCCCCCCCCCTAAAAAAAGGGGAAAAATCAACTAAAAAAAAAAACAAACAAAACGACAACAACAAAAATAGAGATAAAACATATAATATAACAAATAACAACAGAGGGGCCAGTGAGTTCCAAGCACTCCCTGAATGACCAGAACCGACACTGCAAAATCGAAGAGGAATTGAATGCTCTTAGAGATCAGGTTACCGTCGGAATGTTACATTTCCTAAAAATCTCTTATACATGTCCAAAAATATGCATCTTTTAAAGGAGGGCAAGTGCCCCCTGTCCCCTCTTCCTAAGCAGGTGCCTCTTTAAAGTGCAATACTTTGTACATTTCCTTTGCTTTTGGCAGATCCTTGCCCCAGATCTTTATTGTGTCATCCGTCAAAGTATTGTATTAACTGTCAAAACAAGCTCAAACCCCAGATCCCCATTACAATCTCCTTACGGGTTCAGTATCACGCAGACTATTTGATTTCTTGGTGAAATGTTTATGAATCTTCAGTTGCATTACGGACTGCCCCAATCCTCATGTGATCTGCTTTTGTATTAGGTTCATTACGTTATATTTTCGCTTTGCATTTGCTATATAAAAATATAAATTACCACAACGTCGCCAGTCGCCACCCTCAACTTCAGGGCTCAGCTGGAGCTTTTGTTGTTGGTGTTAATCGGGGTGGTCTTTGTGGTGGTGGTGGTTGTGTTGGCGTTGTTGTTGGTGTTGTTGGTAGTGGTGTTTGTGGCATTGATGGTGATTGTGTTCATGCTTTTTTTTCTTTCCTTTTTTTGTTTGGGTTTTTTATATATATTTTTTTAATTTTTTTTTTTTAATTTTTATTTATTTATTTATTTATTAGTGATGGTGTTATATTTTTGTTGTTATTGTTGTAGGTGTTGTTGATGTGGTTCTTAGTGATGTTGATGGTGGAGGTGTCAATGATGTTGGTGTTTGTTTTGGTGCTTACAGTGGTATTGCTGGTCGTAGTGGTGTTGGTGTTGATGATGGTGGTGGCGATGGCTATCCTTGCATTACCATTATCAAAATGATAGGGCCTGCGGATTACATTTTAAGATAACAAACATATAAATTTAAGATAACAAACATATAAATTTAAGATAACAAACATATAAAGTGTATATAACAACAAACCTGTAACCCTTGTCAAGTAATAGTAAGAATAATATTGATAAGAGTAGAATAATTATAATGAACATGAAAATGATGATAATGTTAGTAATAATAGCAATATTAATAAATGAATTGTATTGTATTGTATTTATTTGTCTTCCTGTAGAAATTCCTGCTTTTACAACGTTCGTGACATTGGTAATTGCAATACAAACATACTTCATTAATATTACAGAGGTATCAGAATTCAAGAATATTCTTCAGAAAGACGAGGTAGCCTGGTAGAAGCATGGCTTGTTGTATCAGGCTCCTCATAAAATAGCAAAACTAGACAATAAGAACACAAACTTCATACATTGTGATATATGGTATAGATACGTGAGAAACATAATATGACAATATTTAAAATGAAACATGGAATCTAATCTAGGAAGAACACAGAAAGAGAAAGACAGGACGAGACTAGACGAATACATGAACAAAACAAGAACAAGATAACAGACAAAAATCACAAGACTATTTAACAACGCATGGGAGATAAATCGTTACGCTTTCACAATTGGAGTTGTACATATTCTAGCATATTGTAGGTGTAGAGAGTAGCACACGAAATAAACTTTTTATAATCCAACACAGTAAAGTTCCAAAAGGGACTCTTTCAATGTTCGCTTAAATACAGGCAGACTAGCTGCCCCGGTAAGGCCTTTATCAAGCGAGTTCCAATATCAAAGTCCTTTGTGAAAATTTGCTTCTAAGAAATGGTAAATGATAGCCTGAAGCTTGTCTAGTATAATATTTGTGTATATCCTGATTTTTCACGAACATTGAAGTCAGTACTCTAGGTAGACATCCTGCATTCAACTCATACATTATTGTTCCTACATGTAACTTATATATATCCTCTATTTTCAATAGTTTACTTTCATAAAAAAGTTTGTCAGTATGTGCTAAATATGGCATATTATGAATAATTCTAATTATCCGCTTCTGAAGTAGAAATAATCTAGTTACATTCATCTGTAATGAATTACCCCATGCGAGAACACCATAATTAAAATAATAGAGCATACACAATATACCTCTTGGAAAAATAAGCCCTAATTTATGCAACACTCCTGCATTTCTAGACAACACCTTTACAATACTATCAATATGTAATTTCCATGTTAACTTATCGTCAATATGCAATCCAAGAATTGGAACACCTGTAAGTATAACATCACCTGGTAAATCATGTAAAGAATTACTAAACAGCATATAATGAGTCTTTTGAACATTCAAAGATAACTTGTTTGCGCGAATCCATCTCGTTACATTATCTAATACACTATTCATCCTCTCTAGGAGAGTCAAAGGATTATCGTGTGACAAAAAAACACTGGAATCATCAGCAAACAATATAAATGATAACATATTTGAGGACAAATGAAAGTCATTAATATATATAACAAACAGAAGTGGCCCAAGTAGAGAACCCTGGGGTACACCATGAGAGACATCTAAAGGTCTTGAATCATATCCATCTAAGGAAACATACTGCTTTCTTCTGGTGAGATAGCTTCTAAGCCATTCTAGAGCTATTCCTCTCACTTCATAATGATTCAGTTTACTCAACAATATATCATGGTCGACTGTATCAAATGCCTTTGAGAAATCAAGAAAAAGCCCAATTGTATGTTCACGTTTATCAAAGGCTGATGATATTTTGTCAATAAAATGCAATACCGCGTGAGTTGTTGAGTGTTTCTTTTGAAATCCAAACTGAGTGTGTGAAAGAATCTTACATTTATTTAAAAATGTATAAGTGCGAGTATATATAACTTTTTCAAGAATCTTTGAGAAGGATGTCAATAATGATATAGGTCGATAGTTATTTAGCATTTGAGGATCACCCTTTTTAAATATAGGAACTACTTTAGCAAGTTTCATTTTCTCAGGAACAACACCATTCATAAGAGATAAATTAAAAATATGAACAAGTGGTTTTACGATACCAAGAGACACACCTTGAATCAATTCATTAGAGATTTGATCGTAGCCAGGGCTCTTTTTAGCTTTCAGAGAACCAATAATATTTAATAATTCCCCTTCATTAGTCGGTAATAAAAACAGGCTTTCATTATTTGCATTGGGCAAAAAATCAGCAAATAATTTGTCAGTTTGAGGAACGGCCTGAGACAAGGTTGGGCCAACTGAACAAAAAAAATTATTAAATTTGTCAGATATTTCCTGTTTGTCTTCAATGATATTACCATCTGCATAAATATTTTTAATAGAGTTTACTTTTTTGCCAGAACTTAATACATGGCGTATAATCTTCCAAGTGCCTTTGACATCTGTCAACACTGCCTGGAATTGTGAATAATAATAGTTTTTCTTTGCAATACGTAAACTGGTGGTAAGAATATTCTTATAGGAGGTATATTTTAAACGTGATTCATCTGACTTGTTTATTCGAGATGCATAATACAACTTATTTTTCTTATTAATCGACTTTAATAAAGCCCCTGTTATCCAAGGCATGCGAGGTACTCTCTTATTATTAACAGGTTTAACTTTGCGCAATGGAATAATATCATTATACAACTGCATAAAATTTTTAATGAAATTATTAAATGAACCATTAACATTACTAGTATTAAATACATCACTCCAGTCCTCTGATAAAAGTGCTGAATATGAATACAAAAATGTACACGCACAGACAGCTATATATACAGTCATTGAAAAAATTATTAGACCAAGCATGGTTACTGATAGTGTTATTTTTGTGGTAAGAAGGAAATAAAATTACATAAAAGCAAGGTATAATTGCTGGAATTTGGTATTCATTCAATGAAATACAAAGACAAATAATTTTTATAATTTTGTATGCATATTATGGCACCCTTATTACAGAAGCTTGGTCTAATAATATTTTCCAGGGCTGTATATATATATATATATATATATATAATTTTATTGGCTAGATAGTTTAGCTTATGAGTCGTACAGCCTGTTTCACCCGAAGGTTCATCAGCGACTGACCAGTATTACAATATTTACAAGAGAGCAAGACAAGATGATAGAAAACATGTTCAGTGAAGTAAGAAAAGTACAATAAATGATTGATAACACAACAGGTATTATATATATATATATAATCACAACAAAAAAGCAACTCCCATTTAGGTCTGTGAAGTTGTTCTGATATTCGTTATTCGATATTCATTTGATATTCATTTGATATTAAAAAATGCCTGAAATCGGATTTTTTTTTTCGACGTATGCCTGGCGCCCACGGTCCCCGATCTGAGGCCATGATGACCTTGACCTTGACCCCTCAAGGTCACGGTCAAAAATGGCGCCAAAAATGAAAACTAGCTTTTTGACGAACTGAAAGTGGCCAAAAATCGAAATATTTTCGACCCCTGCCTGGCGCCCACGGTCCCGATCTAATGCCATGATGACCTTGACCTTGACCCTTCAAGGTCACGGTCAAAAATGGCGCCAAAAATGAAAACTAGCTTTTTGACGAACTGAAAGTGGCCCAAAATCGAAAATTTTTCGACCCCTGCCTGGCGCCCACGGTCCCCGATCTAATGTCATGATGACCTTGACCTTGACCCCTCAAGGTCACGGTCAAAAATGGCGCCAAAAATGAATACTACCTTTTTTACGAACTGGAACTGGCCCAAAAATGGAAATTTTTCGACCCCTGCCTGGCGCCCACGGTCCCCGATCTAATGCCATGATGACCTTGACCTTGACCCCTCAAGGTCACGGTCAAAAATGGCGCCAAAAATGAAAACTAGCTTTTTGACGAACTGAAAGTGGCCCAAAATCGAAAATTTTTCGACCCCTGCCTGGCGCCCACGTCCCCGATCTAATGTCATGATGACCTTGACCTTGACCCCTCAAGGTCACGGTCAAAAATGGCGCCAAAAATGAATACTACCTTTTTTACGAACTGGAACTGGCTCAAAAATGGAAATTTTTCGACCCCTGCCTGGCGCCCACGGTCCCCGATCTAATGCCATGATGACCTTGACCTTGACCCCTCAAGGTCACGGTCAAAAATGGCGCCAAAAATGAATACTAGCTTTTGGACGAACTGAAAGTGGCCCAAAATCGAAAATTTTTCGACCCCTGCCTGGCGCCCACGGTCCCCGATCTAATGCCATGATGACCTTGACCTTGACCCCTCAAGGTCATGGTCAAAAAATAATACTTGTGGGGTGAAGGTCAAGGTCATCATGGCATTAGATCGGGGACCGTGGGTGCCAGGCAGGGGCCGAAAAATAGCTATTTTTTCAATAAGCTGAATGGATTCTGCAATTTCAAATTCACGATGGTTGATTCACGATGGTTCCCGGCGGAGACATTTTTTCAGCCTTTGCAAACATTTCAAAAAGGGAGGACAGCTCTGGGGAACTTTGATTTAAGTTACGCAACCATTATTCTCTCATTTCCTTTCATATTGTATTTATTTCCACGAGAGTTGCCAAAGCTGTTGTATATGTTATTTCCTTACAATATTGTTAATAATTATTCTAATGTATACAGTTAACAACAAAATTATTCATACCCCTTGGAAAATTCCATTTTTTTGCATTTTTCCTAAAAAAGTTACTTCCACATCACTTGAATACATTTAGTTATCATCTGCAAATGAATGCCGTTTCCGGTTTCACCTCATTTGCATAACAATAGAAAAGGTGAGTTATCCAAACTGGGCGATGTTAAAAATTATTCATACCCTTGGTGATTTATTGACTTTGTCAATCAGTATGAATCCAGTCCTTGTGATTAATGCTCGTAACACTTTCTTCACACTGTCACAATGCTTCTGGAGGTCTCTACTGAGATATCAGGCCAATACCTGGTCTCCAATGGCCCAATCTCCTTGAGGATGTGTCCACACATGCCTTCACCTGACCTTCAGGGAGTTCATTAGATTTCGTGTCCTACAGGTGATGCAGTTATCGACTTCATGATGACAGGACTATGATATTGAAATTTTCGGTCATTTATTCCATGCAATTTAATGAAAATTCTGTATCTACTTATGAAGCAAAGCACCATTCCTGAAGAGCCCTTCACTTTTGCACTGCCTGTGGGAGGGTTCACCTTTATTCATTGGTCCCATTCTTAATCAGAGTGCTCAGGAGGGCCATGTTGGTGATATTAAAGTCATTGCATGACTCTAACGTCAGGTCACCATGAATAACAGTATGTAACCTTTGAGTACCATACACATCCCACATTGACTGTTACTGTATATCAATCTTCATATGGTATATTCTTTGTATCTTTGGTATGAAAGCTACAATCCTTGATATCAAAATGAATGTAAACCAAATTTATACCATATGCCCTCCATGTTACCAGCTGCAGTGCACAAAATGCTACCACTTTGACAGTGCACTGGAACATAAAGATCAGTATTTTAAGCTTCACTAGAGTACCCACTTGCAGGTGTCCATATCAAAAATGTGTCAATCAGTGTAACTGAATAAACTGATAAAATTGGCACCATCCAACCTTTAGACAACTACCATGGCCTCCCTAACCATTCTTAATAATAATGGAACAAAAGTATCAGGAAATACCTTCCCTTGACAGTGCAACAGTGAATGCCTCTAGGGAAGTCTCTCCAGGAAGAGTGCTTTGTTTCAACTTAGATACAGAATTGTCATTAAAATGTAAGGAATATTAACGAAAATATCAATATCATAGTCCTATCCTCATGACGTCTAAAACTACACCACCTGCAAACACAAAATCTGCTTTAAATCCATCGAATCCCCTGAAGACCAGGTGATGACATGTGTGGACAACATCCTCAAGGAGATTGGGCCATTGGAGACCAGGTATTGGCCTGATATCTCAGTAGAGACCTCCAGAAGCATTGTGACAGTGTGAAGAAAGTGTTACGAGCATTAATCACAAGGACTGGATTCATACTGATTGACAAAGTCAATAGATCACCAAGGGTATGAATAATTTTGAACATCACCCAGTTTGGATAATTCACCTTTTCTATTGTTATGCAAATGAGGTGAAACCAGAAACAGCATTCATGCAGATGATAACTAAATGTATTCAAGTGATGTGCAATTAAATTCAGTTAACCATTCATTTTTAGGAAAAATGCAAAAAACTGGAATTTTCCAAGGGGTATGAATAATTTTGTTGTTAACTGTACATGTATCTCAAAGCATCACCTGCCCCCGACAAAGGAATTAATTAATAAGGTTGAAGATTGGTCAATCTGTCGGTCAATTGAATCTGGTGTCGCCGAAACCACTGACCCGTCTCCGTGGTCTAGTGGTTAAGGCATTGGCGTTCTAAGCCAACGACCCGGGTTTCAGCATTTGCAAAAATTTCAAAAAGGGAGGACAGCTCTGGGGAACTTTGATTTAAAGGGAAGGTAAACCCTGACTTTTGGCCTACTGAGAGTGTTAAGAGCACAATTCTTGACATTACTGTGAAAATTTACCTCTTATGAACGCTTGACGGTGGAGTAATTCATACTTTTGTGAGCTACAGCCTGCTCTCGGGGTTGGCCATATTTTTGATTCACCCGCGCTATGATGACGTTTTGTCGGACATTCCCAGGGGGAACTTCCCAGGGGGAACTGTGATTGGCTGAAATTCGGAGCGTCTTGTTCATTTTTATTATATTGGAGCATCCGAACGCCTCGCAGTACACCATTTTGAAACGCGTAATAATAGCGGCATCCGGGTACTTCTGGTCCGAGAGGTCCGACAAAACGTCACAGGGCGGGGCTTATCTGTTCAAAATGGCGACGCACACGATCGATATAGGACCTTCTAGCAGACGACAAAATGATATTTCTAACTACTTGTTGACGGCGTTAGGGGGGGCCCAAATGTGTTGAAATTCGACATATATAATCAACAATGTGCCCTTCAACTAAACAGCTAACTAAATCGCCAGGATTTACTTTCCCTTTAAGTTACGCAACCATTATTCTCTCATTTCCTTTCACATTGTATTTATTTCCACGAGAGTTGCCAAAGCTGTTGTATATGTTATTTCCTTACAATATTATATATATATAAATCTTTAGATCCATCTATAAGGCGAATTCTGTTTGTATAGGCCTATTGTTCCGACTCGCCTTAAAGACGAATTTCTTTTGTGACGGAATAAACCGCATTGTTACGACTCTCCCTTTCGTAGAATATAAGGATATATATATTTACAGTGTGAGTCAATGACTATATTCAAGCCCAATATATAAAAAAACAAGCGAAATCTGTGAAATGTATTGTAATGGTATCATAGCTACTAAAGTCCTCTTTAACTTGACAGGCTGCCCACCAAAATGCGATCATGCTATGAACCCTGGCCTTTTTAAAAAAGCATGTCAAATCGTCTTTGCCCAATTTTGGGCTATATTGTTTATAGGAGTTACTTTCATACTTTGTGAGTGCATTAAACTGGAATGGAGACCATTCAACCAGCCTTAGCTTTACCATCTATTTCATTCAAATCTTGGGCATCGACAAATTTGATATGAGTGATGAAAAAAGTATATACCTTCCTGCTATCCATGGTCGTATTTTATTGATCAAGCTGCCAAATTAAAGGAAACATGAACGGCTAAAATGTGACTATGTTTGGTTAAATGAATATGAATTGATTACAACAATATTTATGGTTGGGTGTGTTTGTGTGTGTGAGCGTTTTTTTTTCAGACGTGTATCAATCTATGATTATTTACGTCTGGGGTCCGACCTTTAACGTCACCATCCGCAAGACGTGACTCAGTCTCGAACTTGGGTCCGCTGAATCAGTTTATAGCTTCCACTGTTAGCTCAGTCGGAAATTTAATCGGGAGTGTAACGTGCAAATGCCGTGCGATTTGTATGTGCTCCGTGCAGATGACGCAAGGTTCACGTCCGTTAATCGCACGTACACCGTACGTGTTGCAAGAACGAACGGGCCTGTTGCGCCACATTCACGCCGGTAGTAGGGTGAAAGCAAGATGAACGTACTAAAACCGTACGGCGACAGTACGGTCGGCGGTGGATTTCCACCCTCTTAGCCCCACGTGTTCTCTTCTGACCCCTGCCTCTTGCTCCAGGCATTGTGATTCAAGAGTCAGTCCAGATTTAGAAAATGTCTTGAAGAAACGTCGGACCTCCTGAAGACCCTGAAAATTCAGAGCGAAAGTGTGAGACCTCTGTTGCCCGCACGGTTTTTATACCGACCCCAAATTGGCCGTACGGTGCACGCACGTGTTTGCATGCGCCGTGGGTGGGACACACGAAGCACGCAAGTCACATGCACGTTTTCAGCTATGATTGGATACCCGCATAACACGCACGTGGCCCGCAAGGAGCGCATGCGCACTTGCGTGACCATCACATGCGTGCCTCGTGAGTGCTGCCTGCGGTATTCGCGTGGTTTTTACCCCCAGCAAACGTGCGACCCACCCACGCTATTCGCACTACCCTCTTGCGGAGACTGAGTGTTCATTACGTCCTGTCCACGGGCTGCCTGTCGTAGCGAGAACGCAGAAAATAATGTGCATACACATTTTCGGCCTACGGCTTTAGCGTGCTGTCTGCGAACTCGAAATTCCGTACGAACAACCTGCGTCCCCCTTGCGTTTTCCCAAATTTCTGCCCGTAAACCACCCGTAAACCACCCGTACAATCCCGTACGGGTAGTTGTGACTAAGGCTTTAAGAATAAAAAAGACAACTGTCGAATAGATAAAATATTATCTCTCCAACAGTTGTCTTATTAGGTGGTCTGTCATTTATGACAGACCTCCTTTTAATTTTGTCAAGATTTTTCTTTTTCTTTATTTCTTCTTTTTATAACAAATTCTTGTTCCCACCAAATCTCAAAATCGGCCAGGCCAGGTCAATATCATCGAATTTCATGTCATGTATGAGGTCAATCATGGACATGGTCCATTAAGCTTTTGGAGGTCATCAGGTCATCGTGACGTCATCAAGACGCCATTTTGTAAATTTACAAGATCGATTATATCTTCATAATCGATCATCAAAAATCAACTATATTCACATCACATAAACTTCACATGACGGGTCATCACGTCGTGTCCTCACAGGTCATCTAGAGGTCGGAACGTGCGCGTACGCGCGCGTCAAAATTTAAAAATGCTCAAAAGCACGTAGGATCAAGTCTGCACACGTTTCAGGTCATTCTGAGCATTTCAAAAATTTCTGTGCGTTAGCGTCCGCGCGCGCAAGTCGTAAGTAACGTTAAAACGCTGTTTTTTCGATTGATTTGCAATCCTGACACTTTTCTTCATCATTTCCATCAACTTGGAATCAATTTCAATCAATAATAAGGTCGTACGGGCGCGTCAAACTTCAAAATCCGTGCGCGCATCTATGGCGAAAAGAACGTAAAAACGTGCAAAAACATGCCTCTACAAAATTAACTCTAGCTCTTTAAATAGTCCATAAATCCCCCAATTTTTTTTCATCATCAGGTAGGGTATGAATCATAGATTTCATTTCATGTATCATTTGACCCTTGTAAACATTATGGCGCTAGAATTAAAAATTTCCATTTTTCATGTTTTGACGTCATCACATTTATGTAAATTTGGCTCTAGATTCGTAATTATTAGTCGTTTTTTACCCAGATTTTAATATGTTGTAGCTGAGGCAATTTCCTACAAAATCATTGGCACCATTTTTCATTTTGATGACGTCATCACAGTGAAATTTTCAATTAAAAATGCCATGTCAGAATTTTCCCTGTTTGCGTGTTATGTCTATGGAAGATGATTTTTTTTCAAATCATGAATCTACATGACATTGTTCTCTGAGCTGTATCTCAGTTGTTTTTAGTCTATTTTCTTCCAGATTTTAGTATGTTATAGCTGAGACTATAAGCTTTTATAAGTGTGGTCTCCGATTTTTGATCAGATGTCGGGATCATGCCCAATTTTTCACTACAAAATGTGATTTGAGAATCCCGTTTTTCGTTTACGTGTTATCTCTATGGGAAATGTTTTGGTATATTGGTCAAAGCACTTGCCTCTCACTCCGGTGACCCAGGTTCGATCCCCGGTGGGTCCATTAAAAAATTTTTTTTTGCTTGTTTTTGCCTTTCATTTTACCATCTTGTTTGACTATTATAACATAAGTAATCACAAACCACGTAATAAACTGCCTTATTTTACGTGTTATGTCTATTGGAAAGTAGTGTGCAGTAGTTTTTGTACAACCCTATGGAAATTTCTCAAAATTGGCTTAGTCAATTATCTTCAAATTTTCGTCAGTCATCAGTCCTTATAAGGTCAAGTTCGCGCATCTTTTTTAAGGTCATCAGATTATCGTGACGTCATCCAGATGACATTTTGTAAAAATCAACTTATGGTCGTATCTTCATAACGAAATGTGATTTCTCTTTCATAATATTATTTGGCATGGTTAAGGTCACCGTCATTGCAGTCATGGTCATCATCATTATCATCACCATCACCATCACCATCATCATCATTATATCATCATGATTATCATCAACATCATTATCATCATCACTGTCATGATATTCATGATGATGATGATGATGATAAAGCTGATAAACATCAACATCATTATCATCATTACTGTCATGATGATATAATGATCATCATCATGATTATCAACATCATTATCATCACTGTCATGATGATATTCATGATGATGATGATGATGATTAACATCAAAATCATTATCATCACTGTCATGATGATATAATGCTCATCAACATCATTATCATCATCACTTTCATATGATCATCATCATGATTATCATCAACATCATTATCATCATCACTGTCATGATATTCATGATGATGATTATCATCAACATCATCACATCTTCCAATGACCGTTTCACACATTTTTCTACATTCCTGTCCTCAAGAAGCATCTCCATGCGTGGCATTCTTGACTTCCTATCTTCAGTTTAGTATTTCCCATTATTATGATCATCTTGATTACAATCATGATCATACAAATTGAAAGACAGACCACCTAATTCGTCCTCATGACGAATTAAATTCTAGTTCATTGTTAACTTTTATATATTGTTTTATATACATGTATATATATACACACACACACACAAACATATTCAAATAAGCATGGGTGGGTGCGTATGTGTGTGTGTGTGCGTGCGTGGGTGGGCGTGTGTGTGTTGGGTGTGTAATGACTACTGATATAAACGCCGTGACAAAAGTTACCTTAGATACTCAGAATAGATAATCGATGCAACAGAGTCGTAAACAACCTTTTCCCCCACTTTAGCAAATTAATTAATGTGCCTGCCAATACTGACTAACCACTAACAACCTTAAACAATCCAATAATTAAGGCGACGTGAGATCTTGCATGTACGTATTGATACGACTATTTAAGGGGGAATTAACCCTTCATGGAATTTTCGATTGAGCAAAAAGAGGAAAATCAAAGAAGTAAAATGTAGTGAACATTTGAGAAAAATTGGACAAACAATAAGAAAGTTACGAATGCTTCAAATTAGAAATCACTAATGATATGAGGAATCTTCTATTGACAATGCGACCAGGATGAGTGATGACATACATGTAAAACTCTTCTTATTTGCGTGTGTACAAAATTATCAAAAATAGGCCTACCCCCTTTGTTCATTTAAAAAAAAACCCAGACTTCTTGCCCATTGTGGGTAACATCACTATTTTTACATTTCCTACCGCTACAAAATGCCTGTTTCACCATAAAAGTAAAGAAAATTGTTACTTTAAGTAATTTATGTACACAAAAAGAAATGGGAAATTTCTCCATGTATGACATCACACATCCTCACAGCATTGCCGATGAGAGGATTTTCATAATTATTAGTGATCTACAATTTCAAAAAATCTTAACTTCCTTATTCTTTGTCCGATTTATTTCACACTTCACTATTAATTATGTTTATGTGATTTCTCTGCTTTCATCAGTGCCAATGAAAGGGTTAATCACTCTCTGTACAGAATAACATCATGACCTTCAGCTCTATTATACTCTGGATTACACTTAGATCACGACTTGTAACAGTAAAAATCCCTAAATATTCGAAATAACTTATACATTGCAATACATTATGCCATTCTCATGAACGTTATCCGTCATAGGAAGCATTAGCATTAAACTTGTTAGATAGGCAATGAGAGCGGAATTTGGAAGAACTGCTTTCAAAACATTTTGTTTCATATTACGAAAGGAGAAGAAAAAAAAACAAACAAGCAAACAAACAACCAACAGAAATGAAAATGCTTTGTAAGTTTTAATCATTACAGTTCATTTGATATACATGTATATTATATTTTGTCTTTAAAATAGGAGCGAAAGGGAAAGGAGGCTTAGCTGATTTATTTAGCTCTTCGGAAAGTTATGTTCCTCTCGGGATTACCATCAGACATACAACAGCCCATGAATCACGGCGGTACACAAGCGTAAAATCAACGCCTCTAACCCGAATGGATTAGCTCCAACCAAAGCACGCTCCATTTCCTCGGGACGCAGTGCATGTCAGCTGAATAAAATGAATGGAAGCGGAAAAATCGAACTGTCACACCTTAATGCTCGAAACAGACATATCAAGACTAGCCCCTGGACAATAACCCTTGGACGATTTTCCCTTTTCAATTAGAATAATTACCACTATGTGGTAAATGATTTCTGCCCCGCTTCTCACATAAGGAAGGAAAGTAAAACGTTTGCATCTATTTGTTTTTATTGAAGGCATTTCCACGCAATCCCACGCATTAAATGATATTACGAAGATCTTATAAGGTAAGAAAAATGTTACCTTTTGGAAATATATCACAATTCCGTGGTGTTGGAAACTTTTCCCATTTTCTACGCGTCTTTTCACTAAATTGTGAGGTATTTCAGATAATTTTTTTGTTAATTTTCAAGAAGTGCAGTCGGGTCTGGGATTTTTTTGTGTTGAGATTAGCTGTTAAAAAAGCAGATTCCTTGATTTTTTAGAATAGTTAATTCGATTCCTAGAACAGTTGTAAAAAATCAGGAACAAAATCATATTGTCTAGCTCGCAAGCACTCAGGAGATGAGCAATCGATAGTGATCAAAATGTGATGCCTTTGGAAATGTATACTAAAATATCGGATCATCACCATTACAGTGCACCAGACAGAAAATTGTTTTGGGATGAAGTCTCATTGTTTTTCTTTTCCTCAGAAATGGATTTTTCTGCTCGCTTGCATCGAACCAAGCAAACAAAAGAACCTCGTTTACAGCAAAAGGGAATTTTCAATGGAAATCTGGGTCAGACTAGCGGAGGCTAATCACCCTCTTGTGAGCATCTGACCTTCTCTTTCTTCATATTCTTTTCATTTTAATCCTCCTCCTCTTCACACTCCCCACCACGTCCTGACGCCACCCCACCCCTTTTGAGTGCCACCGTTTGTGTGTTCAAGTTTCTTCACCATCCGGCGAGATAGGCGCAATCATAACGGCTCCCCGGCGCGGCAAACATTTTGAAAACTTAAATTACGTTCCTTGGGAAAATGCCATTGTACTTCGTAGGCCTCCATGGCATGGACGGACCGGTTCTATACAAGCATGGCAAGCAATTAATTACTAGTATCCGAGATTGAAATCTGCTCAAAGACCGGACGATTATTCTTTGCGAGAACCTACACACACGACGCAGGCGCTATCTTTACACGCGTTATGCGTACCTGAACGTGCACACCTGTATTGCGTGCTGTTGCGCTGAAAGAGGGCACTCTTGCAGTGTCTGTGAGGAAGCGCGCAAGTGCTGCGTCTTCTTGATGTGAGGGTGTCCGTGAGGGGCGTAAGATGCGGCTATCAGTATTGTAACGTGATCGTCGTACGCTGGGTGGCTTGACATCGACTCAGAACATCGCAAGCTCGTTTGGCGCGATGCAGCCCTAAATCATTCTCTGTCGTCTGCTATTTTGGCAGATCGTCAAGAGCGCACTTCGCTCTGTTTAGCCACTCACTCACATGAGAGTAGCTACTACAGAGAAGTAACTGTGTCTCGAGCCTGGACATCCTGTTATTTATGATACCTTGTAATGGCGTTCGTTTTGAAGATGTTGGTGTACCTTTCTTCGAGCTAAATTTGTACGGAAGAGATTTCACTCCGTTTTCGAAGCTTTGAGAGCACAAAATGGTGCCATAGATTTTTTTAGAAACCTTGGAACTTTGGCAACTACGAGAGAAATATTATGAATAAATTTTTCGTCTACTTCAGATATGAACTCATAAGGTAAGACAATTTATCAGGTACTTTTATAGTATATTATTGAGATCAATCCATTACTATTATCCGTTCTCTTGTCAATAAATGTTGTTCTGAAAATGCAAACGATATCATTTGTAGTTGGACCGAAAGTCCATATATTTTTCTCTTATTGCAGTGAACAAAATACTTTCCTTATCATGTTGAACGGAATAAATATTTTGTTGGGGAGGGCCTACTTTATTTTTAACTTCTTTCCGGGAAGTTTTAAACTTACTATAATTGTATTTTAATTATAGTTATGGAAGTGTATGCTTGTCTAAGGCACCTGCAAATATTTTTAAAAAAATTTTCAGTGCCTTAGGCCTTCAACCGCGCAAGTTCTTAAAATAAAACTGTTTTTAGTATTTCGGGACAGAGATCATATGGCCTTTTTATTAAAATTAAATAGTTTACGTGCTTATTGTAAAGTTGGATATCAGTAATTAATTTTGTATAAAGTTAAACCATGCCAAAAAGGCACTGTCTCACAAAATTACACTTTTTTTATTTTTGTAAACCTGGTTGCACAGCAATGCATACATTAAAAAAATCGATGTAAAAAAGGGCACCATAATCGAAAAGCTGTCTCTCAAAAAAGACACTGCAGAGATGAAACTTTTAGGTGGTATAACATTTTGGTTTTTACTCACATTTTTCTTTTAAATTGCTTGCTTGCTTGCTTGGTGCCTTGTCTGTTCAAGAAATCGGCTATCAAGGCGCTCCATCTACTGTTATCTTTGGTTATTTGTAACATGCTGGCACTACTGTTACCAGTCAGCCTATATTGAATGGAAGCGTCTATTTGATACGCTGTCTCCCAGTTCTCTTTTTCTCCCGACTTTATCTTGGAATGTCCTATATTCAATGTTTTCTCTTCTCATTATCTGGCCCACAAACTGAAGTTGACTGTTCCATTATTATTGTATTTGTGTATTCAGGCGTACCCGCTACAAGCGTCTGCGTATTGAGATCGCGCCTTCTTCCTTGTATCGCAAGTTCTTGATTATATTCATACTTCTTTCTTTACATGTAAATTGTACTATTCGTACAGATGTTGAAAATTTGTCAAAATCAATGAAGAAAATAAATGTTAATTTGAAGTGAAAAGGGATCCATCCGACAAGTATAAGCACTTCCTCATTGAATAGTCTGTCAGGCCATGATATCGTAAGAATTCTTCGAAAGAACCACATTTTCTGCAGCCTTAATGTGCTATCCATGGAATTATTCACTATGATGTTTATGCCATCTTTCTAGTCGCAATTGTCTAACATTTCTTCCATTCCCTATTCTCCAAACACTCTGCAGTGAATAAGTCCAATTTGCAGATCTGTGTTACCCTTCACGTCCTCTCTTTCTCTCTCTCTCTCTCTCTCTTTTTCTCTCCCTCTTGACTCCCCTGCTTTATCAATCACCTATCTATTCTGTCTCAAACAATTACTCTCACTTTCATTAGCGTTATCTACCCTGATATAAATCATTTAGCTGAATGATCTTCTACCATTATTCGAGTTAAACAAACTTAATGAAATCATGGAGCTCCGCCAGCCTCTGTTCGCTCAATTCATATTTATTTTCAAGTGAGTCCCTTCGACAGTTAAATGCGTAGCCGAGATATACGGTGTAACAACCGTAAATCAGTTAGACTGGTAACCGACTTTTACAGCATGAGGTGAGAGAATTATTGGGTAATGGAGGGAGAGATGTGAGATGTGTCCGTACACCGTGGTTCAGGATGAGACATAGTTAATGTCGAATCCATCCACTTTGACAGCATGTAACAGACTGTAAACACCATTGGCGCATCTAGCAGAACTCTTAAATAAGAACCTTAAATGTGTTCTGAACCCTCTCCTGTATTTATAATCCAATAGGTAAATTCTCTCATTCACTGTAGACAATGGGGTAAGGGACTTCACCAACGCTTTCTTCCAAATAATTTCTGGGCACCGAATAATCAAAAGTGTTTGAAGTAATGGACCGGGGTTGCTAACGTTACCCTGACCATTTGGATAAGTCTGACCACTGGGTAAGCTTCGGGAATGTTACATGACCACTGGGTAAGCTTTTCAGGGGGGGGGGGGAGCTAGGGGATTGATGACTTTTGTTATTATTCAGTAGTTACCCTTACCTATATATCAGGTAACGTTTCCAATAGCTTTCCCTCCTGGGAAAAATATAAATATTAATATGAAGAACCAATTGGCCCTGCAATACAACATATCCACTTTTGAAAGAGTAAAAACAAGTACTAAAAGATCATCCAACTTAAAGGAGGGGGGGGGGGGGGGGGGGGGGGGGGGGTCATCACTAAAATACACCCTTACATCTCGTAAGATACACTTACAAAATTGGTAACCTACGGAGACAGCTCTTCACCAAGGCTGCACCTGCTTTTTGGAACTCCCTTCCTCCGTATTTGAGTCAATTAAATTCTATAGAACAATGTAAAACACAACTGTCTAAGATTTTAGTTTAATAACCTGTACATTATCTGTTGAATTATTTTTATGTCACCTGCACAGTAAGAAATTAGGGTTCACACTTTAGGGTGCAAATATGGGCGGAGCAGCCCTATAATTATATACTCGGGTGGAATCTTGCACCCCTACGGGTGCGCAGAAACCGGGGTTCAAAATTGTGGTAAGATTGAATTCTGCACCCTACGATCAGAAGTATTAGTCTTACATGAATACCCACACCAGCATTATTGACACTTATGTCACAATATCTCATGAAGTAAGACTAATTATTCAAAGGATACAAATGAAATAGATTAGAAAAGAAAAAAGAAATCCATTTCAATTAGCCTGTGTCGTAAATCTGCTTAAATCAAAAATCACCGTAATGACGTGTTTCAAGAGAGTATCGCGCAAAGACTAACATAAACCGGGTTATTAAAGGCAAGCAAATTTGCATAATTCGCATATTCAAATTATATGGGGAGTTTATCATGGCTCATTTTCTTTGCCAGAAAAGTTATTTGAATAAGAATACGTGGTTACATAATTCAGTCGGGATTTTATCATTTTAAGTGAAAGTGCTAGTGTTACTAACTGTTACTGTACTGATTTGTTAGATAGTGGAGTACAAGCTTCAGCCATTAAAGTTGAATGAGTAAATACACCTGTCATATTGTAGACGCCCCCCTGGCGTGGCCCGATGGATTTCATGTGGTTCCCTCATGTACACTACTGCCAGTGTTTCATTCGTGCGTGAATTATAAAATATGGGCAATAACTTGAACTTTGAAGCCCTTAGGGTGCTGATATTGTATCGATCCCATGGGGTGAAAATTTGAACCCTTATTTCTTAGTGTGTGCATATTCATTGTTGTCGCACCTTGACCAAAATATTCGGATATGTGCGCGTTATAAACTCATATTATTATTATCATTATTATTTCATCCGGCGAAAAGGTTTTTTGCTATAAGGAGGGTCTAATTAAAAAAAAATAAAAATAAGGGATAGACCAAGACTATAGTGCATCATGCACATTTATGTAAACAGTCAGCCTGGAAACATGCTTTACCCATTTGTAAGGTAACGTTGATTGGCTTACCAAATGCTCACAAAACATCCCGGAAGCTTACCCATCGGTCAGGCTTACCCCATGGCAAGGCTTACCCATCGATCAGGTAACGATACAAACTTGGCTGAAGTAATGATAGAACGAAGGATAATTATACTTTAAGTTATAAAAGCATAAAATATATTCAACCGAAAATATTTCCTCCTGACACTATTTAATATTACTCGATAAATATTTGATGAAATTTGTTCATTCAAAAAGCAGAAATTTCTTAACCACATATTAAACAGGTTATTTATGCACAATTTATTTTTGTTTGAAGGATGAAACTATGGTTTTTATTGCAGTCGGCACTAGAAAAAAAGTTTTATATTGCGTTAGATAAATCAAAACAGGGTGTACATGATACTCTATTCAGTTCTTTTGTTCATGTACTAGAGCATAAAGCTTTGATTACAAATTAGGCGTTTGTACATTGACAAAATATGGTAAGATTTGAAAGAGTATGCACATGTAAATCCTGTATTACACTGTGAAATGCAGGGTAATTTTTTGTTAGGACTGACTGCAACAAAATAATAATCTCATTATAAGAACACATTCAACTCTTCATAAATAATCAAATTATAATCGAAATATGGGTAAGAAAAGTCTGCATAATTTGCTGTTTAAATGAGCAAATTTCATGAAATATTCCTCTAGATATATTGAAAAGTGTCAGGGGAAATTATTTTTAGATAGAAAAAGTATTTCGACCTCCATTTAACGCGAGATCTATTATCAGTGCATATTTCATGTAATGGGTTTAAAAGAACCCGTTTCTCAAATAATGGGGATATTAAACGTGTTAAAAAGAACCATTATGGAACGATGATCCATTTTCCGTCGTTTAAGGGACCTTTATTAATACTGTCTTTTTGTTTAGAACCACTACACTACAAGAACCCTTTTAGAACCATTATCTTTTAAAAAGTGGAGGATTAAGCCGGTACCCCACCCCCACCGCCGTTTTAAAGTTCCAGAAAAATATAAATATTTCTTGCTGTGTGTCTATGTAGCACAGAGATCCCCAAGTCCATTCTACCTTCACCAGGCCTCGAGATAAAATCTCCCTTGTTTATAAGTTCCAATATACATTACTTGATGCTGTACAGTTGTATTGGAACCCATGGTTACTCAAAAGTCAGAGATGGAGACTCTTCGTCCAAACCGAATGTTTTTCTGTTATCGTCCGTGATGCTTATATTGCTAATGTCCGCACATGTCAAAGCCTTCCCGAAACCCGGAGGCAAATGCAACATGCTCTTTGAAAATGTACGAAGCAATGTTAGAGACAGTGAAAAACCACACCAGTGATTTCCCGCCCTTTAATTTACCTGTCGAGCTCCTTGCGCTTTCGAATTAAACTACACCCTCACCAATAACGTCATGTTGTTGTGACTTGGTTACGAAAACCTTACCTTAGACCAGCCAGGGGCGAGCGTCGCGAAACCAATTTGGGAACGGTTAAATTACCAAAATTCGTCAAAGAATTAGGTAAAACTTGTCCAACAAATGTTCCTCAGATTTTTGCGACAAAGCTCAAAATTCAAAATTAAACGGTTATCGACACCCCTTGCTCTGGCATCGTTAGCTGAAGAGCAAATGTTCTTTCCTGTCTCTCTTTCTGTCTCTCTCTCCCATTATTTTTTGCTTGAAGATTTAGATTTCTCTTGTATGTTTTACTATCTTGTCCCAGGACTTCCTATTTTATAAGTCCTTATCAAGCGTTGTAAGATGCTTACGACATGCACTATATAAAAAGCTGTAAATTAACAGTTATCAAAAATATAAGATTTTACCTTCGTGTATAGTGTTTCCCGTGTTTTACCTCTAACAGGACCGTGCATTCGCTTATTTTTTTTTCAAAATTTAAAGAAAAAAAAATTACGACTGTTTTTATTTTGCTCGTTTATTAATCCTTGTTATATTGATGGAGGAGGAAGAGGGGTGGGAGGAGGAATATAATAAGAGATTTTCCAACACTTGGAGTCATGATCGGTACAATAGGATAAACATTGCCATGGGCACAGTATAATTTCATAAAATCGGAGGAGGCGAAAACCCGAAAAGGAAGACTTGTTTCGGGATCGCCAAGAACAGATAAGAGACAAATTACTGAAGAAACGTCATCATATGAATCTACCTAAGGAGATCTGAGTCTTTAAATCTGCGACAAATAATGGATGTATTACACAATGTAAAGTTAGTTAACAATGCATATGAATACAAATATCGTAGTGTACGAAAACGTCCGTAAATGAGGAATATTGTCTAAAATGAGAGAAAGAGAAATATTGGAAACACGACCATGTCTCTCTTGTGATTTAAAATCAATTGTTTACTTTGCTCACTTTTGTTTCTATTGAGTTCCATTTTCGTTATTTCACTTACTCCTGCCGAGTAACATCTCTTCAATTTCACTTATGTTGATTTATTATCTGTTCACACACACACACACACACAGTCTTGTATTGCTTTATTTCCGAGGACAAGTATTGTTCCTCCGTCCTCGGACAGTCGACGGAATAAGGCATAAATTCATTGTTCGACGTTCGAGGACTATTGTCCGGCTTCCGAGGACCATTGCTCTCATGATTTTTTTTTGTTCTCTGTCCGAAAATGTCCTCGGACATAGGGCTAAACACGCCCACACACACACACACACACACACATATATAATGTGAAAGAAATGCGAGAATAACGTTGCATAGCTCAATCAAAGTTCCCCAGAGCTGTCCTCCCTTTTTGAAATTTTTGCAAAGGCTGAAAAAAATGTCTCCGCCGGGAATCGAACCCGGGTCGTTGGCTTAGAACGCCAATGCCTTAACCACTAGACCACGGAGACGGGTTAGTGGTTTCGGAAACACCAGACTCAATTGACCGACAGATTGACAAATCCTCAACCTTATTAATTAATTCCCCTTGTCGGGGGCAGATGAGTGCCTCAGCTGGATCCAAGCGAATACTTTGAACACATGTATACATTAGGATAAATTATTCTTAATAACATTATTGTATATATATATATTTATATATAATTGTTTACTTTGCTCACTTTTGTTTCTATTGAGTTCCATTTTCGTTATTTCACTTACTCCTGCCGAGTAATATCTCTTCAATTTCACTTATATGTTGATTTATGTTGCCACTTTTATGATAATTCTGTTCTGTTGTTTTTAGTTTTGCTTTGGCGAGTAACATCTTTTCAATATCACTTACTCCTTTTGATTTATGTTGCCAACTTTATGACAATTCTGTTCTGTTGTCTTTAGTTTTGTTAAGTTGCTTATTATTATTATTATTATTATTATTTGTTTCATTCTGTTTGATTTAGTAAATAAACTTGAAGAAGGCCAGGAGCCAAAGCTTGTAAATTAACCGAGTGACCTGCTTCATTCCGTTCCATGATTATCTGTTCACACACATATATATATATATATATATATATATGTGTGTGTGTGTGTGTGTGTGTGTGTGTGTATATATTTCTCTCTATGTGTGTGCGCGTTTGTGCGATCGTGTTTGTGGGTGTGTGTTTGAATAGTCTTTATTGCTAAGTACACTATAATACCCGTTTGAAGAATTATCAACACATACTGCATATATAGAATAATTCAGTAAATCACTAATCATCTGTCCTTAACTCAATGTATAAACGAATGGAACGTCGCCCTACACAACCCAAATTATGGACGTGGAATTCATAAACATGGAAATGAAATGGTTGTGAATCAGCTTCCGTATCTAAAATCTCTTACTTCACTTTCAACTAACTACACGGTGTTCTGAAGTTCGATCGCCTATATAGAAAGCGAAGCTATCGATCATGACTACTAATGTACACAGCCCTTCGTGATAGCAAGTCTGTAATTCGCTGATGGCCCTAATTAAAAAACGCGGTACTTTAAGAGTATTCAATTAAAGTACAATCATGAACCATTTGCCTTATCAACTTGAGGCGGTGATAACCGTTGGAGCAGGAGATGGATCTGTAAGCTTTATCCTGCAGCAATCAATCTCATGTAGAGATTGAAGAGGATGGGAAGCAAGATAGGCGTTACCATGGGGACATAATCTGTAATTTACCGCCGGTCAGCTGACCGCTTACACGATTAATTACATAATGGAATCTGTAAATGTGCGCGACACGGTTGCCGCAGGGTTAAGCACGGACGATCTGGCTTTGTTTACTTTGACAAGGTGGAAGTCTGCGGCGCTCGGATGGCGAAAAAGTGAAATGGATACAGAGAGACTATGGAGGAGAAATGAAAAAGGGAAGGACTCGAAGGTGGAAAATGTAATCAGGCAAAAGGCATGAATAGAAAGAGAAAGAGAGAGAGAGAGAGAGAGAGCGAGAAAAAAGAGACAGAGGAGGAAGAAGAAACAGAGAATTAGAATGAGAGAGAGAGAGAGAGAGAGAGAGAAAGAGAGCAAAGAATATTTCCTCTTCAGCTAACGATGCCAGAGCAAGGGGTGTCGATAGCCGTTTAATTTTGAATTTTGAGCCTTGCCGCGAAAATCTGAGGAACATTTTCTTTTTGCTTGTTGGACAAGTTTTACCTAATTCTTTGACGAATTTTGGTAATTTATCCGTTTTCCAAAATGGTTTTGCGACGCCCCCTGGCTGGCGTAAGGTAAGGTGGAAAAAGAAGTTGAGTAGATATGAGAGAAAGGGGTTGCACAACATGAATAAGAAATTTAATTACGGTAAATAGGGAAAGCGAAACTGGAAAGAAAGAACGAGATGTAGTTAAGAATATAGGAAAATATATATAAAATAGTGGAGAAATATCGAGGATAACAGATTTATAGTTCCACCATTTTGAAAGTTTGGAGCATTAAATCATTACGGAGAAGAGAATGAATACAAGGTCAGGAGAAAGAGGAAGAAAGAGTGAGATAGACAAAGAGATATGGATATGGGAGGGGCGGAAAAGAAGGAAAGTAGACCAAACGAAAAGAACGAAAGAGAAAATATTATCATATACCCAATGTAAAAAATACTAGAAGACAGAGTGCGAAAGAGGAGAGGAGAAGAGGTTACGGTAAATGTTTAGTTATACAAAAGGGAGTGAATATGAGGCAAGAATAGAATAGTTAAAATGAAAGAGAGAGAGAGAAACGATCAGGTAGAGGCAGAGAAATTGACATACAGAAAGAAAGACAGAGAAATAAAATGTGAAAGAGGGGATGTGTGACGGTCTAATCGATGAAATGGTAATGGAGTATTTTCCCCAGCCCATTCTTTGAAGTGAAAACCACTTAGGTTTTAAAACAATATATCGCGTATTATACTCCGTCCGTCCAACCGAGCACTTCTCAAAATGATACCCAACTGACTCAAATTTCTATCCAAATAAGTCCTGCCTCTACGCACGCCTTCCCTCGGGCCTTTGATGTTTAGGTTGCCAGTCTCGCCTCTAGGCACATTGGCCAAAAATTGTAGCTTGATTCAGTATATTACGTTTTAATCTAATAGTCACTTTGCACAAGCTGGAAGAGAAGTGGAGTCAAATTTTATTAGTGTATTGATCACGGGGACGCTCAGATCGAAGTGAAAAAACGCCGGAAGCAGTTGTAAGGAGTTTTTCTCGTGAATGGAAGGAAGTGGGCGTCCGGAAAGTGAAAAATCTCAAGAGAATTTCTGAGAATATTGAAACAAACGTCCTCTCTAGAAAGAAAAGAAAAAATCACCGTGCTTCTTCCTCACCAATTCTGTCACTCTGTTCCCCCTCTTCGCTCTTGTACTCCCACTACCCAGGTCCCTGGGAGCCGGGGGTGCTCCATTTTTTGAGGGGGTGTGCACAGCACCCCTAGAAGGCTGGGGATGGTGGGGGTGCTGCAGAACCCCCAGATTTCTATGGGGGCACTTACCCCAGGCGGTACTTAAAGCAGGGGAACAAAAAAAAAAAAAAAAACAGAGAAAGGGAAGAAAATTATGTTTGAGAATTATTCGCCTCCAATCCGCAGGACAAAGGGCATTAGAAAAATTGGATTAATTTGATTTAAATCTATTTATATCCCGTAATGTTGTTCCTATACAATATGAATGCATCAACTCTCACTTGATGGTTTTTTTTTGTATGATTTTTTTGTGATTTTTAATGTCGCATCATCCATTTGTCAACAAAATCAACAACGAACTTTCTTTTGTATATCTTTGTTCTTTTACTCAAATTGGCGATTTTCTTTGGAAAAAAAAAATCACGGTGACTTAAAGGAGAATTAAGCCCTGATTACAAATTTAGTTATATTGGAAGGTGTAATATATTCCTACTTATTGGCCTAAATCATTTTCTAATAAGATATCAGAAAAGGGTATAAATTAAAGATATTCCAACACCCGGTATCGTCTCCTACTCATTTACATGGGGGCTGCCATTTTCTTGCTGATTTGGAGTTGTACATGAACCATTGAGAAATGTTCCAGTCAGGAAGATATTTTGAATCCGAATCCTAAATTGGTTTTCTTCATTACCTAAAATCCCATATGTGACGGAAAATATAAAGTGGGTGTTTACATGTATTATAAAAATAAAATCTTTATAATGATAGTTTTAAATTGTCTGGTTTTGCTTAACAAAAATCTATTTTCTTGGGTTTGCCAAACAGAGCAGAACATAATATATGCAGCATGCATTCTGACTTTTCAAGTCCATTATCCGAAAGCAGGTGAATGCATAGTTTGCCGCTATAGATGCTCAGGGAAGAAGCATCCATAAAATTTGAATTAATTTGCTCCGTTCCATACCTCCAGTATCGAGAAAATAGATTTCTATTAAGCGAATATCGATTTTCAACAGAAATATATAAGGAAATCTTCAGTTTTAAAATAAATTGACATATCTATTCTATATTTTTAATCTCAAATGGGTTTTTAATTTTGAAAAAGGCAATTGAGCATTTGGATTAAGAAAATCTTCTTGTACACACAAACAAAATGGCAGCCCCCATGTGCTGCTAGCAGACGATACATAATATTGCTAGCAGATGGTAAATTTTGCTCAGAAAAATTTGATTCGTATCGATCTCGTATATTTTGACGCGAAGCCATATAGTCTAACAAGTAGGAATAAATAACACCTTTGAACACTTTATTTTTGAGCGTAATTCTCCTTTAAAGTTGATTTCATTCGTGCCAACCATGGTGCATTGCCCCCCCCCCCCCCCCAGAATGACATGCAACAATAAATAATATGTTTGCAGGCAACGTTGATTTCAGGGTCTGCACCCTCACCCAGCCCCCCCCCCCCCCCCCCCCCCCTCCTCTCCCCGACCCGCCCCGGCCGAAATTTTGGCTTTGCCAAGGTATTAGCGAAACAAGGTGTAATAATATCAGTGATGTATCTGCGGGGGATAGGGGCGCAAGTGCCCCGGGCGACGCTTGAAGGAGGCTAAAAACTAAAAAGAGAGAAAGAAAAAGAGGAGAAAATTAAGAAAATTGTCATCATTCTGGATTGTAAGCCCCCAATCCGCAGTGTAATTGCAATAGAAATACTTTTTTAGGAGGGTTTGAAATGCAATTCCTTCTGATGCTCGGTCGCTTTACTTCATCGCATGATGTATCTCCAGGATCCCGTGATTCATCCTCTGACCCCCCCCCCCGTCTTTTATCTGCCTTCCCCCGTCTCTCTTCTTTTTACCTCAATTTAAAATTTTCCATTAGTATTCCCATTATCCCTTTTTGCATTATTCTGCTTCTAAATCTCGACCACGACGCCTTTCCCCTTTTATCCCTTTCCATTTATCTGTTTTTATTCATTCATAGATGCAAAAGGGTTTATAATCATAGTTAGATGCATAAGCTCACTGCCTTATCTACACGTATAACCCCTTTTGAATATTTATGTTTTTTGTTCTCCCCCTTTTTGTTGGGGGGGGGGGGTGTCATTATTTCCATAGAGAATGCTCCCACGCTAATATAGGTTTTCCCGCTCGATTTCAAGTCGATTTTTGTCAGTCAAATTAATTTAGATGCGTTCAAATTCAGACACTATCGTCTAACGATCGATATCGGTCTTTAAAATTTTGAATTGAGTCACTGAAATTCTTTTCGAGACAAGCGGATTAATTTATGAACACTGAAATTCATTTATGGACAAGATTATTTCAATTAATATCATTCCATTTTTCTTTATCCGCATTCGATTTATTTTCAGGGCATTCAAATTAGCGATCGTTCTTACGAATTCGTTTTAGTACTATACGGTTTCAAATTTCGTGCATTAGATTTCAATGTTCATGCATTCAAATTAAGAAAGTACCCCAGAGGGGCCTGTTTGGGCATTCACTTTCATTTTAAGGAATTCATTTTAAAATCATAGATTCGTTGATCAACTTTCACGGATTTCGTGGTTTTTAATGTACTCAAACTTATACTGTCTCGTATATTTAAAGGGAGGGAATTCCAAAATTTAGGAGCTGTATATGAAAAAGTATTCTGGGTTAATGCCGTACGAGTTCTTGGCAAGTGATATAGATTGATTTGTCTGGTGGGGTAATGATGGATCTCATTATTTGCTGTAAATATATTATTGAAGACAGTGGGCAATTCATGGTTATGATACTGCAACATAAGTACAGCAAGAATGAGGCGGTAAATATCATAATTTTTTAGTACATTAATTAGAGTGAAAAAAAAAACATCAGTGTGGTGGCGATAATTAACATTACTTATAATTCGCATAGCCTTTTTCTGTAATAAAAAACTCTGTCTAACAGGCATGTCGCACTGTTTCCACAGGCTAATATTCCATAATTTAGATATGGTAAAACAATTGTGGAGTATATAGTTTTCCAAAAACTTACAATACACATTAAATCGAATGCACTTATTTAAAACTTGCCAGCCTTTTGATGAAATTGAATGACCGAAGAGTAACAGAAGCCGGTTGCAGGTGAAATTGGATGCTTCGATTTCAAACTTTTGCTTGTAAGTCAAATTTGAATAAAGAATTTTAAGAATCTGTTGCACAAAACATTAATTTGCACGTGTATAACTGAATTTGGATGCTCACTGGTTAAATCGTTTGCTCTTTCTTCAGATGAGAATGAATCATTTGAAGAATTTGTTGGACGAATAGTGAATTTGGACGAATCAAAGTGAAATTGATTGCAGCTGTTTCCTTAAATCGTTTGCTTTTAATAGGAATCTTGATGACCTATTTGAAAAATTGGTTGCACAGATCACGAATTTGAAGGAGCAAAAACGAAACTGAATTTACATGTACCATGGCAATCATATCGTTTATGAATTCGAATGCTCGAAATGTGAAATAGATTGAACAAATTGTGAAATTGAACGGGAAAACCTATAACATACATTAATTGACATGTCACATTCCAGGAGACTAATACCCCTTTCAGTAACTCTCTGGTCCGGACGAGGCCCGTGCTAAGTCGTAAAATTTTGAGTTTATGAATGGCGCGGGCCAAAGTAGCCCGCGCCAGGCCCGCGCTATTTTGGTGCTGCTTTTATCAGCACCAGGCCCGCGCCAGGCCCGCGCCAGGCGCCGATCAAAGGGTTTATGAACGATAGCAGCGCCAGGCGCGGGCCAAAGTTCCTTGCACGGTCAAAGGTCACACAATTCCCTGGACGTGCCTCCGCCGGAGCGCGCGTTACGATGCCACTGAACTTTATGCCATGGGCGGAAGCACGTGTGTTGTGACCAGACTTGTTAATAAATGAAATTATTTTGCCGTAACTTGAACATTTGCATCAATTCTCTAATATAAAATTATTCTATTGCTTCTGCCTTTTAACGAACACAAACTAAAGTAATACGTTACCAGTATCAAAACCAGATTTGATCGAGCCTGCAAAAATATAAACAAAGTCCACATGTAATATGCCGAAAGATTTGTTTACAAATTAAAAATTCCTCCCCAGTCAAGCTTCTTCGTTTACTAACCATTGTCTACGGCGGACCGTTTGAATATTAATGAGTCAGAAAGAAGAGGATCTGGGGTATTTGATTCTAGTTCATCGTGACTTGGCCGTGAACCAGAATAGCCTGGTGGTTAAGTCGCTGCCCGGCAAGCAGTAGATGACAGGTTCGAATCCCGCTGGTTCCAATTTTTTCTGACTTGTGTTTTTCATTACAGATCGAGCATACGATCTTTAACACTGGGAGTAATATGCCGAAAGATTTGTTTACAAATTAAAAATTCCTCCCCAGTCAAGCTTCTTCGTTTACTAAAGTCCACATGTGATGAAGAATTTCCAGCAATCGGTATGGAAATCCATGGTTGTAATGCTCCGAGGCCGAGTCCGAGTAACAAGCTTGCGTTTATAAATGCAGCACATATGCACGCATAGCTCAGCTAGCATGCATACAGAGTACTAGTTCAGCTAGCGGCGCGGTCGCGGCACATGTATCAAATACCGCGCGAAAATTCGGCGAATACGGAGCACTTCCGCTCCGTGGATGGCGTGTTCAGTTACCATGACAGCTATCCCTTATGTGGCCGAGTTCGTGAATGGCTCATCGTAAAAGTAGCGCGGCTCTGCTATAGTTACTGAACGGAATTTTTACTGCGTGGTGCGGACTATTTTGGTGCGGACCAAAAATTCATGAGTTACTGAAAGGGGTATAATTAGCTTCACATATAACTAACCTTGAAATAATTTCGACTGAAGAAGGAACAGATCCGAACAAAATTATAGATGTTTAAATATCATTGTCATTTACTTACCTTCCCAAGAAAGCTGTTTAAAATTAATATGGTGAAAATTAAACATAACACTAAGGTGAACTTTTGAACACGGCAATCTCGCGTTACATCATAAATACTGGATGGACAGATGGACAGAACTACTCAAAATATGATATAATTTTACACAAACATTCGGGCGAACTCTCTTAGTCCAAAATGAAATCACTTGTATAGTTGCATGTAGAAATCGAAACGTCAAGAAAAAGAAATTATGAATCTTATATTGCATATGCTACTACGATGTCCTTCCACCTGAAAAAAAAAACAACTAAGATCACTCACAATTATTTATAAACTTTTCGGATACTATACAATTCCTCTTTAAAAAAGGACAAGATTCAATTTAGCTGCAAAAAAGGTTCTCACAAATCCTCTTGGAATCCATAGAAGTCACGTGATCAATTAAGATGTAAATTTCTAGTTGTAGCCTCGAGGGAAAACAGAAGCTACAAAGTGGTGTCACCGAATCTATATACATCAAGGGATTAAATCAGCGAAATGAAATTTGATGAAAGAGCTGCATTTTGAAGTTAATTAGAGAAATGTATTTACTTCTGCAGATTCAAGAGAATTAAGCCTTATTTTCTGTCCCTTTTAGTTACTGGCATACAACTCTTACTAATTTATCAACAAATCTAATTAATCATACACTTTAAGCCGGGTCTTATGTTTGAAATTGATATGGCAAGAACAAGTAATTGAATTAGTTATGATTGTGTTGCTTTAAAGCTATGGGTCAAATTTGATTTAAAAATCGTCAACTTTTTATTATTTTTTTCCAATATGTATTTTTTAAAAGAGAAACTTTAAAAAGCCATAAAGGCATTGTCTGTAGTAAGTCCTCTAACAAAAAGCTAGTGTAGTAGGTTAGCCTTTCATCATTAGCACTTGTAATTCAATTATAAAAAATAAAGAAAATGTGTAAGACAAGAAAAAAGGAGTATTGGACAATTTAAAAACAAAACGTATCAAAGAGGGGAACTGTAGATACAGTGTAGCCAATAATTATTTGGACACGCTGAGTAATTCATACAAAAGAAAAAGCAAATTAACATCCTTTTAAGTTCAGAATTTTAAAATATTATTAAATGTAATACAATGAATTGTACATTGATGAATGCATTGTACAACTAAAAGAAAATTGAAGACGAAAAGTTGATCAGTTGTCTCACGATGTGCAAACGAGGAAAGCTACGACGTTTCGACCGCTACTGTTAGTTTTCGTCAGGCATTGCCTGAAAAAAAAATGTGTAAAACAAGAAAAAAGGAGTATTGGACAATTTAAAAACAAAACTTATCAAAGAGGGGAACTCTTCGTCAGGCAATGCCTGACGAAGACTAGCAGTAGCGGTCGAAACGTCGTAGCTTTCCTCGTTTGCACATCGTGAGACAACTGATCAACTTTTCGTCTTCATCTTTCACCACGATGAACCTCTTCCTAACCATTAAAAGAAAATTATATCATCGTTAAGATGGGCATAGTAACAAGTCAATTTCTTTGCGGTATGACGAATTGCGGTCCCTTAATCACAACGATGCTCATTTTCATACCTTGTTGTGATTAATGGACCATAATTCGCCATGCTTCAATGAACATGAATTATTACTATGCCACTTTTAAGTCAATATACTTCTTTATAATTTGATGTACAATTAATCAGATTTTATTCAGAATTATACATTTTACATACTCATTTTTCTTCAATGCATTTTAAAGATTCTTGGATATAAACACTGGAAATACATATGGAAGGCAGATTAGATTTATGTCTCAAAGTTAATCTGTTATTAACAACCATAATACTGAATGTAACACAAAGAAGTTTATATCAAATCAAGCATAAATATATGACCTATAACATGTGTAAATTAGAACATCATTACCATTTACGCACGACGAGGTACGGTCCATTAATCACAGCAAAGTCTGAAAATGAACATTGTTGTTATTAATGGACCGTAACTCGTCATGCCTCAACGATCATGACTTTTTACTATACCGATCTTAAAGACGATATAATTTTCTTTCAGGTGATATACAATTCATTGTATTTCATTTGATAGTATATTAAAAATCTGAACTAAAGAGGGTGTTCATTTGTTCATTTTACGTATGAATCTCTCAGTGTGTCCAAATAATTTTTGGCTACACTGTATATACTAAACAATGAGGGAGTTGTAAACAATAGAGTAACATTTCTGAGCTGAGTATATGGATGAGAAGTATTTTTTTTCAGTGATCTCTTAAATAATATTTGACTATCGCAATGGAATATATTTTGCTCGGTATGGCACTCAAATTTATAGGGAGATAAAAGCGAAGAGACTCTAACTCAAAACCATATGTAAGGGATTGTTATTTGAATCAATTTTCCTGAATTAATTTCTCTAAAAATTGGATGATTTCATCACATCAATCATTGTTTGGTTTTGGGGTAACAAATGCTTTCTAAAACTGAATGCAATCTGAGTTTTATGAGCATTGTTGCCATGAATAAAATTTGGCAAGAATTAGGAATATGGGTAAAAATCTTTTTATGTCAGTTTGGAAGAACATCATAGTAGAAATGTCTCCTGATAAATATTGCTCTTTTTAATGTCCTCTTATTTCGAAATATGACAAGAAAAAGCTAAAGCGTTCTGCCCGAACATTCATGACACATGTGTGTGCAGTCCCATGTACCCATTTCTGTGTACAGTGCCATGTGCTATTGAGCGATATTTGGTCAATGTGTATAATTTTGATGACTCGAAAACCTCATAGGGTACACCAGTTCTTAAGTATACATGCTCATCCTTTCCCAATGCCTGGAAACTTCTTCCTCAACGTTATTCGCATGGACTCAATTTTATCTTTAAACCTGTGTACATATGAATCCTACTATCGTGCAACAAACAAAGCAACAAAAAAAAATGCCCCCCCCAAAAAAAAAAAAATGCCCCCCCCCCAAAAAAGTTTTCATCACAAAGAACACAAACTTTCAAGAACTTTATTGAACTTAAGATTTAAAAAAAAGCTTTCAAAGGCAATGCTTTTTGAAGCTTAAACTGTGAAATAAAATTGGCTGACGTTTTCCGTTAACATCATCTGTTTTCATTTGAGCCTTAACATGCTCAAGGAATTGTATTTTTCAAAATGTATCTTTTTTCCTAACGCTGCATGGTAAGGCTCTATTACCTACAGCCCGTAAAAATAAATCCGTGGGAACATAAGACTAATCCCTGCCAGGCAAGAGTATAGCATCGAACTGTATAAGCCCCTTAACACCCACATGGAATTTCCTACTCGAATGAAAGAAACTGAAGGAGAAGATCAACAACAATGACAGATCGCTCAGAATGATATAGAAATTATCTGAGGCGTCAATGCATTTTAAATGGGTTGGTAAAGCCTGTTCCCTCCTATGCTATCTATATTAAGAAAATGATGAAGGGGCATACAGCAAGATTCATGCTATAGCAATCACTATTCTAATGACAGGTCATTAAAATGGCGACATAATAGCCTCTAAGACAAGTGAACCACATTAACAATTAATAAGCACTCACTCAGTGGCCCACCGAAAGAGGGGCGAGTGGCGGAAATTGAAATAAATCAGGCCTTGATACAGCGCGTTCAATTTCCGAAGAGGTTGTTGGCCATCTGATTAAAAACAAAAACAAAAAAACAACAACAATAAACACAAAAAACAATACAGAATGTAGTGCTTCTATTGAGGGTACTGTCAAGTAACAGGTAAATTATATCGTGTTAATGTCCTGTAAGAAAAAAGGAAATGGTCGAGAGTTATTGAGAAAAAGTATAATGGCGTGACATATAGTTAAAAAGAGAAAAGAATGAAACAGCTCTTTGTCGGAAATGTGTTTTTCTAGGCAATAACGACATCGAATGCTTGGTACAAAGTCATTAGTCAGGTTCGTTCGTTTTAACTTTTTACCAGTACTATGTAAGCTTAATACACCATTTCTCACGTAGATTGGCAATACTATTTAAAAAAAAAAAATATAAAGATGTTGGTCTTAGATATTTTAATTTTGTACACTCCCTCGTTTTATTTTGAAATGAATTGCTCTAATTTTTCAATCCTAATATGAAGACAATTATGATGTTATCTGAATGCTGTTGTAAAATTACTCGAAATGTTTGGTGAAAATGATTGCAACATCCGCAATTAGCCTCTGGCTGCAAAACATTGTTCAAAATAAAGCATTATTGTTTTAAATTGAATTAGTAAATTTCAAGATTGCAGTCATATCTATTTCCAAGTAGTTCCTCCTCTCTCTAAAAATAATGTGTTAAAGCTTGCCTATATTTCTTGCTGTCGGAATAGAAATGTATTTTGAAACCGATTTACATTAATAGTTTTCAACTTCTTTTCAATATTTTATTTTCTCTCTAAACCTAACCCCCTCCCTCTCCTCTCTCCCTTCTCCCCTCTCTCTTTATTTCTCTTTCTCAGACACAGACACACACACACATCTATGTTTTCTATTGTTCGAATTTCAACCGATGACTCCACTATTGAATTGCTTCACAAAATTCATTGACGGAATAAACCTCACCAATTGTTGACAACCGATGACCTATTGAATTACTACCGACGACCAATTGTTCTCTTGTTCGATGTCATCGGTTTCAATGCGTAAACATTACACACATACTCACACAGTTACATGGCTTACAACATATTGTTCTCTATTGTTACTCGTACAGTCGACGGAATACATAAATTCATTGTTCGACGTTCGAGGACTATTGTCCTTAACCATTGTTGTCATGATTGTCTCTGTCATGTCCTACATAATCAAACGCATACATACTTGTGTGTTTCCCTTTGTTTTCTCTATTGTTCAAATAGCCACACAAGCAGCAAAAAAAGCCACACAAGCCTGACGGAATAAAGGCATCTATTGTGTTTGACAGTCCAATTAGTCACACAAGTATACCCCCACACACTTAAACTTACACGCACATTCTTTCTCCCTTTCTCTCCTTTTTTTCCACCTCCTCTCTCTGTTAACGATAATTATAAAGATAAATGTTTGTTATTCAGTCGGCTTTATTCTTGATATTATGATGATTATTTTAAAGGTCAGGAATAAATTTTTCAATTTGAACTCGCTTAAAGAAATTTGATAATGATATTTATATCACGACCAATAGCGATTTTCCGCCATGGGCAAAATTGCGTATTATAGCTATTGTTTGAACATCACCGAAAGGGGGCGCAAACTCAGTTAAAAAAATAACCCGCCATTTTGATGATGGTGAAAGGTGAATATTGGACTTCACCGGCAATAGGAGATACATTTTTTTCCCTCAGCCCTCAGCATATTGCAAGTTTGTCATGTACTCCTGTGCCATTCCACTCGAAACCCTTCATCCGTTTCTTATTGATGTTCAGGACAGGTGATAACTTCTGGGGCTGATGGAAATCGAAATCTGAATTTTATACCTATTCCGTGATTGTGTTCACGACGTTGAAAACCAATCGCTGAAACCTGCGCAAAATCAATAGCACTATACTCTAAACGAGCTGTCCAGTTAGATTACATGTTTACACACGCCCAAGTTCAATGCGTTGTGCTCTTCTTAAGCATTAAGCAAGTCCAGTACAGTGTGTTCTTCTAAGCAGTCGTTAGCATTTTCCTAGGCTGTTTGTACTATGTGACGGTAAAAGCAATAAAGTAACAGTCGCACTTGTTGCAAGTGTTCTGAAAACAGTCGCGTCCCGTTCCCGATGAGTTATTCAGTTATGCTTCAGGTATCACGCAGCACTGCTGCTATGTCAACACATTCATGTCACAGCTTTCATGTCAAGAATGTAAACACCATGAATGTATTTTATTGACCCCTCCCCCGGTCCCGCTCTCTCTAGTATTTCTTCCTGGCGCTATCACGGTAATAGGTTGACACTTCCTTCTCACCTTACATCTCGCCTGCAGTTGCGGCGAAATCCTCAAATTCATTCGTCGGATTTTCCTTGATATTACCAAGGAGGTTCAAACAGATTGAGTCTCAACTAACGATGATTAATGCAAACACCTAGGCAGATTATGAAGGATGTCAGACAATTGAATTAATAAACTGCGTTGAATCTTTCAAGCGATGTCTGATGCCGCCAAAGTAAAGGGAAAGATTTACAAATGTTTTGACATTTGTTTACGATGCGCAATTAAATTCATAAATCGACAAACACAGAAAGTGAATGTGCAGTTTTAATATAAATAATTTCGATTTCAATCGGAAATTCCCCTGCCGCAGGATGAACAATTTGTTGAGATAAAGCCTTAACAAAAGTGTCACAAGTGTATGCCTCTTCAAGGGCAATTTTAACACCTTTCCGCTTAATTCCGATTATTAAAATTTATATATTACTATCGTGAGAAATGGCTCTAGGAAATATAGCCAACCAAAGATGTGGACACAGGCGCCCAGTCTCAAAAAAATTGTCATCGCAAATCTGGTATTTTTGGCACTAAATATGTTCGCTTGAACCTTGTTATATCATTCATGTGCACTTTTTCGAAGTTACATTTGGGTCGGCGAAAACTACTAATTATCATTACAACCATGACAACAAAATATCCCCCATTGTACTTAACCCTGGTTATGCAGTAAAACGGAATTTGATTTGTTTCCTCGTTTGGAAGAATGTTTTCGGAGAGCGCATATTTGTCGTGTTTGCTGTGGCGGCATCATAGCTCGCTTCATATGGAGGCTGTCTGTTAATTATGACTCCATCTGTGTGAACCTCCTTGATATTACGTCATGAAGAGCAAAATACACAAATTTCTGTATTCAAAATGATGGATAATTCTCTCTATGGTTCGTTGCACAATAGACGTCATTTTGATTGCGTCTGTACCTAATCGAGTCTCACCTGTACGACAGTTATCAAAATGAATGTTTGCCCTGTTCATTTAGCAATCACTTTTCAAACAATATCACATTTTCATGACGCGCAAAAGACCGTTACGCTCACTGACGTGGTCCCAATGTCTGCAAATGACGCATCGTGTGAGCCGGGCTTGAGGCCCCTTGCGCACGAAGCGCTATGATTGCGTTATTATCTGGCGAGTCTACGAAGAAATAGCCATACTCAAGGAATTCAAGCAATATTGGGACTGTGGATTTTTTGTGCATTTACTTTATGCAAAATATCACTCACATGCCGAGTCACAGACCGCACCAATAGCTGACGCATTTCTACGTCATGATGATGACGCTTCGTGTTTCAACGAGCATTATCTGCCCAGTGATGACTGCTTTACACGTTGCGAGCTGTTT